>PVIR01013618.1:0-41962 GCA_004026965.1 Petromus typicus
TGTGACCCTCAAAAACATTTCCAAAAACTGCCAAATGTCCCCCGGGAATAGTGTTACAGACTATTATGTACCAGGCACTGATCTTGCTTCTTGTTTATTATTTCATGTAATCCTAACAATACAGTATCCCTAAAGTACATAGTTATTTTTCCCCATCTTACAGGTAAAGAAACAGACACAGAGAGGTTAAATAACTTGCCAAAGGTTGTACAACCAATAAAGGCAGCCTGTATCTGAATGTACACAATGAGGGCTTCAGCTCCTGCTTCTAATCATTGCCATGTCATTTCTTACTAATGCTTCAGCATGTATCATGTGATACTTGAAAACCAGTATTTTTTAAATCTTATTTTAGAATAAAAACTAAAATCTCCAAAACTACACTCATAGATAAATGAGCATTTTTACAGTACTGACTGCACAGCACTAACTTTCGGAACAAGGCAGTTCAAAGAAAAGGAAACTACCATTTATTAAGGATCTGGCTACAGAACTTTTTTCATATATTACCTCTGTAATCTCAGAATATTCTGTCAGATAGGTATTATCTTTTATTTTTCATGTGAGGAAGCTCAGGCTTGGAATAAAAAAGTGATCCCCAACCTAAAAAGGCTTACAATGTATAAATATATATGAAGAGATTATGCCAGTTAAATATCTCAGTTAACAATAACCAGAAAGTAGGAAACTCAAAATGGGAAAAAGAAAAGTATAGTGCTAACTTACTTAAGCGACATGACTTAAATGAGGTTTCTGGTAATCTCTTTCTTAAGAAAATGACACAGATGAGCCAAATGTAAGAAGCTGGGAACAATGAAACAAAGTTCTGGAGACTGCAATAAAGTTTTTTTTAAAAGACTTTAGGCAACTTGAGACAATTTAAATTGTAATTCAAAGAAAAAAATGAAGATTACAAGACTACCTTAAAATTAGGATCCAGCTGCAGCTGGAGACAATGAGGTCCCTCTACACATAAGGTACTCTAGCCCCAAACACTTAAAAGCACAAGAACAAAAAGAGAAAAGATTTAAGCTGAGTGGTATAGCACATGCATTCTAGGAGGATGAGACAGGAGAATGCTAAGTGTAGGCTCAGCTTGAGCAACTCTGGGAAACACTCTCTCAAAATAAAAAAATAGGAAAAAAAAAATGGGTTGGGACTAATATCTTAGCGTCAAAGCCTTAGGTTCAATCCCCAGTACCTAAAGGGGAAAAAAACCCAAACTTCCTAAGATAAATGATGAACCAATTAATCTGCTTGATTTTATGTTTTGTCTCTCAACCAGAAAACAAACAGTTTTATGTTTCGTTCACTCATCAGTGATGGGAAACCTTTTAGAGACCGAGTACCCAAACTGCAACTCAAACCCCACCTACATATCAAAATGGCAACACTGTAATTAAACCTCAATATTGAAATTCTAGTTTAGAAAAAGCAAATCATACATAAAAGAAAAGCACAACAACAAAATTTTCAATGACACAAGCAGCCAGTTATGGCACACATGCCATAGGCTCACCACCACTAAGTCTTGGATCAGCGTCTGTCCATTATAAAGGTGTTCAAAAAACATATGATGCTAAGTAAAGGTAATATTTAAAATAGTGATACTTTCAGAAGCAAAGACCATGATGCCTTCAGCTTTCCAAAAACTAGCTCTCAGAGATAACAATAACCTATTTCTTTATTATCTTTGTAGCAGCAGCATTTATTGAGCACTAAACTCATACGCACCAACTCACTCATCTTTACATACCCTATGGAGGCAAGTACTATTATTATTGTGCCAGTTTTACAGGACACAGAATTAATAATGTGCCCAATGTCACCAAGAGCATGGCTGGAGCCTGAGTGTACCAATTCCAAAGTTTCCCTCAACTACTGTGTCACATACAGAATTATAAACATCTCTCTCATGGAAATCTAGGGAAGTATCACCAACAAACAATAAAAACAACAAAACAAAAATCCCACTGTATGTCAAAAACCATTTGTCTGTCCCTTCTGGAATATACTATAGAAATGTTCCCACCATCGGATACATTGATTTTCCCACACAGATAAAAATTCAATGGCTGGTGGGGGGGATCCAGCAGGGATTTAGCTCAGTGGTTCTAGTATCTGCCTGGCAAGTGCAAGCTCCCAAGTTTGATACCCGGTAATCCCATACCACAATGTCAAGTGTGGTGGCTCACACCTGTAATACCAGAACTCGGGACACAGAGGCAGAAGGATTGCTGTGAGTTTGAAGTTGGCCTGGGCTATATAGTGAGTTCAGGGACAACCTAAACTACAGAGACTCTGTCTCAAAAAGAAAGAAAAAAAAAAATTTCAATGGTTTAAAGAATCCAAATGTTGAAAACATGAACAAGCATCAATCATCTAATCAAGATTTCAAAGAGTAGTAAGGGTAGTAGATAACAAACCTTAACACTTCAAATCTACAACCCAAAGAAATAACAGGCTGTGACCTCTGACTCAGACTGACCTCAAAACTTCCAGAGCCATTCTTCCCAGGATCTGCAATAATTCTCCCTCTTCCACATTCCATCTCTCCTCTCCTGTTAGATAGCCTTTATTTTTTTAAAAAAAAATATGAAATTTTTTGTTTCCTGCTCCAGATTTCTAAATCTACCTAGTTAAAATTTATATTTCTCAGATCCAAAAAGATTCTCCCTCTTTCCTACTTATTGATCAGTATTCTCAAGTTTATACTACCAAATTCACACAGAGGTCAATTAAAGAGACCACCAATCATGCAAAAGAAAACTGACGACCCAAATATTTTCCTTTACAACCTCCTAGTATTATCTACATAAGAAAGCATCAAAATATCAAACTTATGTTCTATTTCCCATTAAGCCAGCAATCTATTCATAATTACAAAATCCTTTTTTAAAATCTCTGAAGTAGAAAGATCCCTAGAGACACAGCTCTAATTGCTACCAACAAAGAAAAATATTAAATATTAAATTTTTAAAAAACTATTCATTAACCATCTAACCAAATATCCATCAATAGAGAAACTAACTGAATTTCTGCGTTTACACCAAAATTGAAAGTAAATCCTAAGATTTAAGAAGATAGAAAATAAAAATAAGTGCTAACAAGACAATCAGTACTAAGAAATAGATCTCAAACTTTTCCTTGCCTGTGTATTTTATATATTTACCTTAAATAAGCAATTCTAGTAAATAAAACAGCTTATAAAGCATTTAACTGTTCAAGACAAATATCTTCCAAATACAAAAAATGTTCAAGAAACATTTATTCCTTGTACTGGCCAATAAAAGAGACAGTGACAGGATTGAAAAAAAGAAAAAAAGACTTCTGAAAAACTGATCTTGTATTTAATAAAAAGCACAAAAAAATATATTTTTAAAAACATGTTAATCCTCTTGTGAAAAAAGAAAGCTAAAATTAAGTAGTTAATAACAATATGCTCACCTAAGTAAAATTATTTCAGTCTTAACTTGAAACATAAGTGTTATACATAAAACTTTTGGCTTCATGATTTTTTTATTTCCAAGGGTTAAACAGATGGACAGTTAAAAGAGCTGTTAATTGAATTATACTCAGATTATTTCCAAATGGACACTTTTAAGCACAATTCTTATCACAGATAATCACTAATTTTTTTTTTTTTAATTTTTATCCTGGTCTATACACTACTGTTTTTGGAAATATACTCAAAATCTAGTTATGTTCAAATTAGTCTGTTTTTATTAAGACACATCCATTCTATCATCTCTCTAGATTTTAAGACTTTTAGGGCCGGGGAGTTAGCTCAGTGGTTCCAGAGCCTGTCTTGCAAGCGCAAGGACCCGGGTTCGATTCCCCGGTAACCACATAACAATACTGGGTGTGGGGACCCACACCCAGCAGCAACCGGTACCACATACCACAGTGCTGGGCGTGGTGGCTCACGCCTGTAATCCCAGCACTCGGGAGGCAGAGGCAGGAGGATTGTGATGTGAGTTTGCGGCTGAGCTCAGGGCCAGCCTGAACCACAAAGTGAGACCCTGTCTCAAAAAACCCAAAAAAAAAAAAAAAAAGACTTTTAAAGAAACTTAATGAATCACATTTACTTTAGATGCTTTTGAAAACATTACAGTACTATTTGTACTTCAGTATTATTTGTTAAATTAAAATGTTCAATTTAATTGGACAGTACAAAGCCTGACTTTATTGTTTGTATCATACTTTAAAGAATATTAAGACAATAAATTAACAATTGCAGAACATATATTACATACCAGGCACTAGGCTAGGAGCTTTGTGTATTTATATTATATTATCTCATTTAACACTAGCAATAACCTTATGAAAGATGTTTCGCCCATCAACAAGTACTGAAATCAATATTAAAAGGCTAAGTAGGTTTCTGAGACTATCCTTAAAAACTGAATCTTCTGCCTGGAAATTACAAAAGTATTCCACTATGAGACATAAACAAGACATAAATGAGCAACCTTGTTTGTAGCTGTATATATGAAAGTTTTCAACTACTGGGTAGTTATAAATTACTCACTCAAGAGTTCATTAATTATTGCACAATGATAGTTCACTCAAGACATTGTGGGATAAAAAAAGTCAGAAAAAAACAGAGTATCTTATCCAATGGATAAGAAGGACTATAAGGGACTGAAAATATTACATACTCTCCTTTAAGATTTTCTAAATTCCAAAGCAGTCACACAAAAAAATCCATCTAGCCCAATATACTAGATACACAAATACAGGCGCAAATAAATAAAAACAGCAGAAAAAGTACTACCTTCATTCAAAAGCCACCCAGATTTCCAGTAACTATATTTCAGCTGTAAAGAAAGGGCAGAGGCTAGATAGCGTAGCAACAGAAAGTGCACAATACCTGACTTATCTACCAGCTGGCCCTTAGGTCTAATGGGAAAAAGCGAAAGATAAGATACTGCAGCAAAAAGGTCCCTTGTGCATTTTTGTTTATTTTTCTTTTTCAACTACATGCATGGCAGGATAATACAACACAAACACTGGTCCTCACATTTTTTCCTATCAACTAACCATTTTACAGAAATCAAGTGTCACTCCAAAATTTTAAAGAAATACTTCAGAAAATTTTGTTAAGACATTAGTTTCTCTTTCTAATATCAGTAATTAACTCTTTCTAATCAGTAATTAACTCAGTAATTATAAATGTTCCCTCAAATATGTCACAATTTTCAAAGTATAATAGGAATTTATTTGTGTATACAAATATAATTACTAGAAAATATACCTACCTATCTTACAGGGTTCAGTCATACATTTAGAAAATACATTCAATGAGAAATTATCAATGAAGTATTATCAGAAAGCAGCAAAAAAATCTCAAAGTACATTAAAACATGCTTAATGGAAAAAAGTTTCAAAACAGATTTTTTAGCAAAAGTTTATTATTTGAAGGCAACTTCACTCAATTCGTTTTTCATGGCACCACCATCCTTTTTTCCCTGGGTGCTACAACAGTCACCAAAACAGAACATTTCTTTTTTGTATGTCTTTCAAGTTGCAATCCATCCTTACACGCTTGAGAAAATGATAGTCACTTAAAAAGACACAAATTTTTAAAAAAAGACTTTTAAATTACAAAGTAACAATTCTCACTAAATGAACAGGAAAGCAACATTATAGTGATCCTCTACAAGGTCTACTTAACTTGTCAGATTATGTATGTATATTTTTTAAGTGAAGAAGAGAAAGTATCAATCATATATAAGGAAATACAGATTCTTGGTATCTGCAATCCAACAACCAACCATGGAGAAAAGTGTCTGTGTACTGCACTGAAAGTGTACAGATTTTGTTTCTCATTCTCTATACCAAGCAGTGTTAACAACTTACATAGCATTTATACTGTATTAGATGTTATAAGCAATCTAAAGATGATTTAAAGTATGTGAGGGATATGCATAAGTTATACAACAAGTTTCTTTTATGTAAGTGATTTTTTTAGTATTCACAGGGGTCCTCAACTTACCACACAAAAGAATGACTATACTATATAAATGCAAGTTTAAAACTAATTAAAAAGTAATCATCATTGCAAGAACAGTCTCCTCCCTTGCAATAAGTAAGAGAAATTTAACATCAGATTTATGTAACTAGGATAAATATACTATCAGGTATCTGATGATATACAAAACAAGTATGTGGTATTAAATGCAATATAAAAATTGCAGAGTTTGAACTAGTCTGAACTACCAGTCTGAACTACAAAGCGAGACCCAGTCTCAAATAAAAACCAAAAAAATTGCAAACTGAATCCCGTCTTGCATTTACCCTTACGAATACAGCAAAGCTGGGCCGAGGAGTTAACTCAGTAGTTCCGGCACCTGTCTTGCAAGCGCAAGGCCCCTGGTTCGATCCTCGGTAACCACATACCATACTGGGCGTGGAGACTCACGCCCAGCAGCAACCAGTACCACATACCACATACCACAGTGCCGGGCGTGGTGGCTCACGCCTGTCATCCCAGCACTCGGGAGGCAGAGGCAGGAGGATTGCTGTGATGTGAGTTGGAGGCTGAGCTGAGGGCCAGCCTGAACCACAAAGCAAGACCCGGTCTCAAAAAAAAAAAAAAAAAAAAAAAAGAATACAGCAAAGCTGTCTAAAATATATACAAATAATTTATGTGATTTGTTAAAATTAACAAAACAGAAATAACTGTGAAGTCAGTAAATCTATACACTGAATTAGTCACTGCAAGAGAGTAAGAGTTTAAAAGGTAGAAGTACTAAAACATAAGTTGATTATTTTTATCCAACTCAAACCAACCATAAATACTTCTAACTCTACACTCAAAATAAATGTTTTACAATTTATTTCAGAGTCCGTAAGCTTCTTCACAGACACTTTTGGCCATGACACAAAAATGGCATATTCCAATACTGCCATTACAACACATTTTAGCTGCAACCCTAGAAATGCCATCTTCCCTGCTCCTCAATCCACAGCTTCCACTACCATGAAGGCAAAGTACACTTAAGAGTAGACTTTGCTTTATACAGAATCATGACAAGATAGCCTGGAGGAGCGTACTTCAACTAAAAAGGCCACCTCAAATACCCAGTTCCTCACTCTGAAGCTCACACTTTATGTTGGTGGATTTGACAGCTGCCTGTACCAGGACATGTAAACTACGGCTTATAAATCAAACGAATCTGTCTCTTGCTTTTATGAATGAGATTTCACTGAAATCCAGCCACTCATGTATCTCTGTAATATTTATGCTTTTCACACTTTAGGAGGAAGTGTGACCCACAAATCTAAAATAGCAACTAGCCAACACTTTCTCTACACAATGGTACCACAAGATTTTTCCCAAGCACATAGACTTCGATGGCAACTCATGCTACACACAAACACATACGCTCAGGGCTCCCCAATCTTATTATTCCCATAGATGCAAGGAAAAGTACCCAGAAGTTACCACTCCTTATAATGATAAAGTCCCACCTGTCCTACTATCTTGGTAAATCCTATTAACCCCAGAATGCTTTCTTTTAAATTCATCTAAACATATGAAGTTACATGGCTTCATCTACATAAGAAATATTGTAGAACATGGAGAATAAAAACAGATGCCCCCCTATAGAATATAGTGCAACCCCTAACCCTTTTCTCTAGACTCATCTTAAACTATCCTTCCTGTCAAAATACCCCTTCTCCAGAGGGTTCTGCTAAGAGTATTCTCCTAAGAGGCCAAAGAAGTTTTAGGAATGTACCTAGGTCCAACTAAGGACTGCGTGTTTCTACTCACAATCCTTAACTTTTATTAAAGTTAACACCAAATGCTAACCACAAAGATGTCTAAATCTTTTAAATGCCTAATTGTTTGTTTTTTAATAAAAGTTTTTAAAACTTTAAAGTATTTTCAACACTGCTGTGCCAACGCAGGGATATCCCCTCCATTGTATGGGACACAAAGACACACACCAACTGTGAGCAAGGGAAACAGCCTTCTCTGCCAGCTATTTTTAGCCCCACTTTGTAGTAGTTAAAACCAAATTTAAGATAATAATAATGCGAGGCAAACTTTAAAAATATAAATTTGGAGAAACATATACCCTTTTATTTCTAAGTTCCTTAACAATGAATTCCCATATACTCTTTTGAACTTAATTTCAAAGGACTGTTCCATAGCTGTTTCAAAAAAAAATACAGTGCTATGTCCAGGGTCTGATAGCCATGTAAAGAAGCTGTTCCTCCCTCTTCAACTACGAGGTTCGTTCATCCATTTCTAGCATTCTCTGTAAGGAGCATCTCATCCACTCTCTGTTCCTGACTATGCCTTTACTTAATTTAACAGATTCCCCTCCCCACAAAAGAGAAATACAGTACCTATTTTTCAGCTCTTTACTCTGCATCTTCACTCTCAGCAACCTAAGCACTTTGAAAAGGACACGCAATCCTACATTGCCAGCATATCACTGTCTTGAAACTGTATCAGTATCCAACTCTGAACCCAAAATTTAATGTTCAAAACAAAGTCTACTGTCCCATTTGAATTATTTTTATAAGAAACTATTAACATCAAACTAAAATACTGTGAGCATCTTTTTACACTTGTCCTTCAGTTTATCCCTTTGATGGCCAAAGTCTAAAACTACGGGTCCCTTAGAAAAACTAAATCCTAATCCAGGCATAGTGTCTTTGTCCTAAAAAGTAATCTCTTCCTAAACATCTGAAAGTCCTTTTCAAGAACAGTTGTCAACAACTGGGCTGTAGCAATGCATCTCTTGGGCTGTAGCAATGCATCTACACAAACACTGACTCTAAACCTCTTAATACCCTCCATCCGAAGGTATTTTCAAGCTAACTTGCTAATTACATCTGTCCCTTGCATCCTCCAAAGGACTGAAATCATCTGTCCCTACATGCTCTTCCTGAAACAGACCTTCCCAGATGTGGCTCGGTCATTCCAATTAGTTCCATGTAGTCCAAAACTAATGTTTTCCTAATGAAAAACGTACAAATATATTCATAACTGTAAGATAACAATAATCGTATGCAGCCATGGTGGTCTGCAATGAACATTAATTAGTGCATCTCCCTTTTCAATATAACTGTATTTAAGCGACATTGACAGTAAAAGCACCTCAATGCTCCCCCAAATTTTGTCAGTTTTAGCCAAATATTCAATAACACAATAACATAATTTTTAATCGTTGTAATAAAAGCAGTGAAAGCAGTTCCTAAAGTTAGTAAGCAACTCTGACGAAGGGCAATCTACACTCAAATTAGTTTCTTGCTTTATGTTAGTCTCTTGCCTGAAAAGATTGTGCAAGACTCAATTTCTCTCCATCATCTTTGTGAAAAACGGAATATAATATTTTCTCAAGGTCACAAAGTAAAGTAATATACCCAAAACTATTTGCTTCTGATTCTAAACCTGAGCTTACATCCAGTATCCAATATTTTCATATCACTTCCCCTTTAAATATATAGATTTGAGGTATCTCATAAAATCACAAGGAGAACAAGGTACCTTAAGAAAAACCTAATACAGAAGTTTCAGGGTAAAGCACTGTGGTCAAGGAAATGGAAGAAATTCTCAAACAGAAAGAATAGTCAAAATCTATAAAAATAGGAAAAAATAAACTTAGGTCTGTTCTAGCATTTCTCAAAACAAAACTCAGAGTGTCCTGAAACTTTATGGAAATAGGATTGGGGTAAACGAATGAACTGCTACATAATACAGAAACCAATAAGCTTGCAAAATTCATTGCTTTAAAAGCAAAAAGTATAGACACAAATTATTGTTAAGTTTGAGAGTTTTAAATAAATTTAGTCATGCTCTGAATGGAGTGTACCTTCAATCCCACAAAGCATCTTCAGCAGTGGTTTCAGAGCAAGCCCACAGTCTGGATGGGTCAGAATTCTTATTCTAGTACGCCTAATGCCGTATTACACAAAATTCCACTCTATGTTTAACCCTTAAAATCTATATGAATCTATGAAAAGTTAATTTTACACCTCTCATCCCTAATTTGGCATCCTAGTAAGGCTGCCGAAATACAGATTCTATGGACTTTAACTTGAAAATAATAATAGGAAAAAATCATTCTTGAAAAAAATTCAACACAAGAGCTTCCCCCTAAATTGACTGATAAGTGAAAATAAGCAGTCCAAAAAAAAATCAAGCTGAAGAAAATGTCATAACTCTTACAAAATGATTTAATGCAGTAAGAGCTCTTTCGCATGTAAGCTGTAATTCAAAAGAACTCAGAATTTCCTGAGCAAATGAAATGTTTTACAATACTCCTGAAGAGTAATATAACGAAAACTGGTCTTTTTCTCACTGTAGACTGAGGGGGACTGGGGGGTTGGGGGGTGTGGGAGGGTGTGTAATATGCTAAGCGTTTCCCACTTGGGAATCCATGCGTTTCCCAGAAACAAAAACTGTATGCAGCGCTGCATCTCCCCCGATGTACCAGGAAAAAGTACATTACAGAGATGCCCTTTGTGTGTACACAGACGCTTGCTTCCTCAATTCCCCTTTGACAATTACTGGCCAGAGGTATAGGTGTCCACTCGGGCAGAAAGAACTCCTCCAATAGAAACCTATATCGTCACTTCACTCCTGCAAAAGGTTACAAAGTAAAATGTTACGATAACACTACCTAACACCTTCTACCTTCTGTAAAAAACACATGAATATACACTGTCTCACCTACACTCCAGCGCTCCTGAAAACCGCAAATTAAAGGCTGAATGAAGCACCAGCCTGTTCCCACTTTCTACCCTTCGATTTCCCTCCCGAGGCCACTCACGTGTTAGAGAAGGTCGCAGAGAAAGTGGGATGGTTCCCTTCCTACTCCGGACTGAGACAGCAGCTGCGGAAGGCTCCGGCACGTAACCGAAGAAGAAGCAGTGCTCGAGTCGATCTACCAGGCGGCCACCGGGTCTCTTCCGCACTGCCAGGGAAGAGGAGGCAGCGGCCCCGCTCACCTCCTCTTTTCCTCTTCCTGAGTCTCTTCAGGCTGCGGGTTCTGCCCTTCCAGGGCCACTTGTCCCGGGACAGTCACGTTTGGCAGACTCCAGATCGTTGTTTTATAAAGTTTCCTCTGGACCGAGGCTGCAGCCGGCCCCCCGGGTCCCCCCCGGCCCCGCCGCCCTGGGGGCTGGGGCAGGGGAGGAGGCTCTGAGAACTCCCGGGGTCCTTGCCAAGGAGCCAGGGGGCCGGCGACACGAGGGAGAAGACCCCCTGAGGGGGCTGAGGGGAGGGGAAAGGTTAGGAAAGGACGGCGGTGCCGGTCCTTCGCTCCCCGCCGCCGCTTCACATCGGGGTCCCCGCCCCCCCGGGCGGGGGGTGGCGGCTGGACTTGGGGCCCCGGCTCATGCACTCAGGGGCCAGATGGTACGGCCCCGGGCGTGTGGCCGAGCCGGCGGGGAGGGGGGGACCCGGCCGGCTCCGCTCGGCGCCGCCCCCGCTCCCGCATGTGTCGCTGCGGCTGGGACCCCCTCCCTACTACACCGTGGAGGTCCTTCGCCCCACGCCCTGGTCTAGGCAAAAATTCCAGCCCCTCCTTGGCGTCTCTCACCACGAAGCAGCTACCAGTCCCGACCCGTGGTAGCCGCCTCCCTGCCCCCCGCCGCCGCCGCCGGCTCCGGCTCCGGCTCCGGCTCCGGCTCCGGCTCCGGCGTGTGCAGCAGCCGCCGCCGGCCGGGAAGGTGAGGGGGGGAAAGGAGGACGGCCAAGGCTCTCGCTGGCCCAGAATGAGGCTAAGAGCTCGGCGGCAGCCAGCGCACAGAAGCTGGGTCCCTCGCTGCTCCCTGGCTCGCACTCTCTCGGCGGCAGCGGCGCCAGCGCCCGGAGCTCCGCTCTCTGTCTCCCTCGCTCTGTGCGGGGCTCTCGCCTCACTCCAGAGAGAGGGGCGGGAGGAGAGCGGCGCCCGCTGATGACGCAAGTCGCCTAGCAACCGATCTCCTCCCCCTCCCAACTCCTTCCGCTGCGGGCTTCCTCCGCGGGCCTTTTCCCGTCCCCACCCAGCCCCGGTCGCCTGTGGCGCGCGCTGATGACGCTAGAAGGGAAGAGGAAGTCAGGGATCCGCGAGCGGGTGGGTGCGCCTCGGGCCGCGGGAGTAGTTGCTGCCGCTGCCGCCACCACCGCCGCCTCTACGGCAGCGTCAGAACTGAGGAGAGGAAGGGGAGGAGCCCAGCTGAGCCTAAGCTGCCGCCTGATCTTACCCCTGACCCGAGGGCCACAGGGAAAGCCTGCTCTGTAGCGGTTTCCTCCGGGGCAGGTGCCTACCGCTCCCCTGGAAACAGGAAGGAGGCCTAGGCGGTGGGGCCAGTCGGTGACGCCGGGCGCCGGCTCGCACCCTCCGAAGGTGAGATATTTGGCCCCAGACGGGCCGTGGAAAAGCCCACTCATCGAGAAGCTGTCCTATAGCCTGATCGTTGCACCTGCTTTGGGGAGCGAGTGCCCCGCCCTTCCCGTGGCGTGGGGTGAGACCTATCGCAGGATAACCTGCGGTCGGGCAGAGCAAAGGTTTGCCGAATGAACGAATGCCTCTCTGGCTTGGCCCTCGCGGAGCTCCAAAGAGGTTGAAAGTGCAAGCGCTTTGTAAACTGTAGCGCTTTGGAAGATGAGAAATGTAATACATCCGTCCCCTCCCGCAGCCGTAAAAAAAAAAAAACAGGACTGAGGCTTTGAGTAAAAACTCACAGCCTGAGTCTAATGGATGAGGAGGAGAGTCGCTGGGAAGGTGGGGAGGGAGGATTGTAAGAGAGCCTTCCTCTGGGAGTTGGTGGAGGGAGTTTTTGCTTTTTCCTGAGGGCGAGCATAGTGCCTCACTGTTAATCGTTCTTGTTCATGGTCCGAAGCTATGTTCATCATTGCCCTTTACCGCCGTCTAGAAATTTTGGCATGTGTTTCAAGTCAAACCTAAAGGCTATTAATTTCTTTGTGAAATAAATATTACTACGATTATGTGGCTTATCCTATCGTTGTTATCACTGAGAAGTAAATGCAGGTTAAAACACATGAAACTTAAAAGTATAGTTTTCTAGGAAAAGAATTTTTAAAATAAAAGGACCAGAATCCTCAATCTGCCTTTAACTTACTTTCTTGCTGAGCAGAGTGAGAATGAGATTAAAGCAGCAGCAATGATGAAAGGAAGCAGAAATCACAATTATGACACTGGACCCTGGCACACTCTGTCTCCTCTGGAAACTTCAGCAATGGGCATTACAAGCCCTTTCGCCTTGGGGATGGGGGGCATACTAAGAGCAACAGTATTACAAACAAATTTAGGAAACCAGGGTTTCTGCCACTGCTTCCACCATCGTATACAAAATAGTAGACCAAAGAACTTAGATGGGTAGATACAAAGGCTCATTGTTATTACAGTGCTAGCAGAAAAGATGGATAGATGGAAAGAAAGAGGACTTTCAAAAGACAGGCTCCAAAGTTGCACCTGGCCTTCCTGCCCTTGCCCTGCAGTTCAAGAGTCAGGTTAAACACTGAATTTACAGTCTTTTTTTTTTTTTTTTTTTTTTTGTGGTATATTTTTGAGACAGGGTCTCGCTTTGTAGTTCAGGCTGGCCCTGAGCTCAGCCTCCAACTCACATTACAGCAATCCTCCTGCTTCTGCCTCCGGAGTGCTGGGATTACAGGCGTGAGCCACCACGCCTGGCACTGTGGTATGTGGTACTGGTTGCTGCTGGGCGTGAGTCTTTGCGCTTGCAAGACAGGCACCGGAACCACTGAGCTAAATCCCCAATCCCCTGAATTTAGTCTTAACATGCTGGGCATCGAACCCGGGTCCTTGCACTTGCAAGACAGGCGCTGGAACCACTGAGTTAAATCCCCGGCCTGCTGAATTTACAGTCTTAATAAGACCTAGTCATTTCTGTATCTTGCCATCTAGGAATCAGATCGACAAGCAGTGGCGTCACATGGTTACAAAATCTTTTCTGCTTTTGCATCTCTTCCTATCCTACATCAGGAGAGTGGTGGAAATTAACAGTTAAACACAAATTTAGGAGCTTCTGTGAAGCTGAGCTCATAGGTTAAGCTCTGTAGGCCTGAATGAAAAGAGCCAGCAGAGCTGGGGAGCACACTGGAGAACACCTCCAGGAGATCACACCACAGAGAGGCCTTCCAAAGTGTCAGCTGCTTCCATGGTCAGCGGTTCCTCTGGGACACCTCAGTAGGGAGGGGCAGCATGGCCCTGAATGACAGAATGGCAAGCCCTGAGCTGCACTGACCTACCAGTGAAATCCAGCCAGACTGACAACACAGACAGCTGGAACTGGCCTCTGAAAAGGAAGAAATTCATATATTTTTCCAAGTAGCTTTGTATCTCTTCAGTACCTTATAGTGCCTATTAATGGGAGGAGAAAACAGTCAATTCAAAAAACCCACAAACAGGTTTCAGCTAACACTTCTTTGGTTGGTCCATCAATTTATGATAAATATCCGTGTGCTATGTTAATGTAACAGAGGGACATGTTTACAAGGTTACACTTAAAGTGAAACACTAGCATTTTACGCTACATCTGTGGTTTCTGCTGTCAGTGATTGCAATATGCTGTAATCTGGCAAATTTTCCCCTTTCATGTATCAATTACTTCTAGCATTTTTGTAAAAATATACTTTATATTTTTATTTCCATAAAAATAATTATATAGAATAAAGGGTACTTAGAAACCACCATGTAAGCAGTCACCTGCAGTCATGCTGACTTTCGTCAGAATTGTTGCCTTGGCTTTCTTGTTTTTGCACAGGCATGTAACCCTAAGCAATATGTTGTTTAATGTTGTCCTTTCTTTTGAGCTTTATGTAAATGAGACACTTCATATGTAATGTGTTGTGCTCCCTGCAGTTGTTCCACGCTTTTCATCAATGCAATGTTCACATCATTCCTATCGCTATAATTTGATGGTTTTATTTGTTACATATTATAATGTTTCAATGTAGAGGTATGTGATAATTTGTTCAGCCATTCTCTAGTTGATGGACGTCTGAGCTGCTCAGCTTGGAGTTAATACAGATGCTGTCGTTCCTCCCAAATGTATTCTGTCACATCCACATCAGTTTCTGTGTAGTCTGTACTTGAGAATGTATACTATAAGTTTGAATAAATAATACCATTCTGTTTTCCAAGTGATACACTCACACTCGCACTGTATGAATACCACTGCTACACACCTCACAACATGATATTGTCAGCCCTTTTCAGTTTTGCTAGCCTGATAGGGCAGGATACTATTGCTTTGTGGTCTGAGTTTGCGTTTCTCCAATCACTGACACTGCTGAGGACCTTTTCATATAGCAGCTCCTGTTTGGATTCCTCTCTCATGAACTGTATTAATTTTTAATGCTTATCTTTGAAATGCCCAGTTTTCTAGTATCTTTTTCTTGACCACATTTGAGCAATTAAATTCAGGTAACCTAATGCCACCAAATGAGTTATATTTGAGGCAGATTCTTTCCAGACTAAGAAAAATTATAGTTTATTTTTGTCTGTTTATTTTTTTGGTCATACCAGAGATCAGACTTGGGCCCTTGTGCTTTCAAGGTAGGTGCAGTGCCACTGAGCTAGATCCTCAGCCCAGAAAAATTAGTTTACCTTTTATTAGCTTTTATGAATATGCTTCTCAAAAATAGGGCTATTGGAACTTTTTTTAGTTCTTTACCTTCCAAAATAATTTACCATCTTTCATCTATTAAATTATTATTGAACCCTTCATTGGTAGTTTTTGTTTTTTGTTGTAATTTAATTTCCTTCAAGTGCATAAAGACAATTTTTATTCACTTGAAGCTGTATAACTATCTGATATCTCTGTTGTTCCATATTTTTCTGATAAACTGTGTAAGAAGCCACATTTTTCATTTCTCAAGTTCATTGGTTTTATGAAAGTTACAATGTCTTTTTTTAAGTTTTACTCATGAGCATATATTGCTTGGCAAATTTTCCCAACTGGCTACATTAATTGTTTATTATTTTCTTATCTCTCAGTTCTTTGTATAGTGTCGGTGATATTTTAAAACTGAAGGAAGCTGAGGTGTAGTGCAATTAAATGACTTACCTAGAGTCAGAGAAGCAAATAAACAGGTCTTGATTCCACCTGAATCTTCAGATACAATAAACTTGCCCTTACATCATGCTGACTCAGTCTTGTGGAGCAGTGAGGTAAATTAATTCCCAGATCAATATAGATTAGATTCCATAGAATATTGTTCACTTCCACATGACAAACTTCTTGTTCTGCAGTCAAATACATTATTTTAAGCCTAACAGCTTTAGGAACATTAAAGATTAACATTAATAGAAATAAAAAATTTAATATTAATAGTGTTTTAAAAAAATTTCTTTAAAGAAAGTTTCTCCGCTCTCCCCTTCATCTCTTACAATCTTACTAGGTCCCATTGTCTCTTCAAATAATTGCCATGCTTTTTGGCATCTGCAAAAAGTTTTACAAAATAAAGCAATGGTTAATAGTATAATGTTGCAAGAAAGGCCCTTGGATTTGGTGATAGACCCCTAAGCACTTCATAAGACTTTTCAAATGTGTTGAAAGAATATTAGGTGTTTTGTTTTGTTTTGTTTTAAGACAGTGGCTGTTTTGCCCAGACTGGCTTCCATCTCCTAGACTCAAGCGATCCTCCTGCCTCAGCTTTCCTAGAATCCTGGACTGCTGGGCCCAGCTGGATATGAGAATTTAGTGAGATTTTAAACAAATCAACCTAGAAAACTTAACAGCTGGGATTTCCTCTTGTTACCTTTCTAATCATCTGAGTTTGCAAACGTAAATTGCAAAATTAAGTGACAGATCACTACTGATTTTAACAGAAAATAGATAACTGAATCACTAGAAATCTTTGGTAACTGAATCTTAAGGATTCAGAGAAGAAATCTGCTTGAGGACCCAAGCCACTTGCTTGTTATAACAAATAGCCATGAAATATCTAACAATCCAGCTATTTAAAGTATTTAGTGAAATAGGCTTAAAGAAAGTGACATATTAAAGTAGTCTTAAATATAACTTTGTGGAGCAACAGCTTTCAAATATTTCAATTAATAGAATTATCAAATAGTATATAAACATTTTTTAATTTTCAGAAGGCAGTGATATATAGATAGATAGATAGATGTTAAAAGAATTAAGGTATAAGCATAAGAGTTTCACATTTACCTCACCACTCAATCAACAAATTAGATTTATCACCTACTACGAGCGCTGGCTACACAGCAGTGAGAAAAAGATCTTGTGTCTTGTCCCTCGCTTCATGGAGCTCGCAGATCTAGTACCTATTGTATGTTAGCCCCAACCTTTTCACTCAAAACATTTTGCTTTACTTACCTGATGATATGTTCTTTGCATAAAAAGGTCTCTCCTTTTGTTCTCTTGGTAAGCAAATAGCGTAAAGAAACTACTTCTACTTGTTATTTTTCAGAATTTTATTACAGCAATTCTTAAAAATACAGAAATATTGAAAGCAACACAGTTTAAATTCATACACTTTGTACCTAGGTTCAGTCATTATTAACATTATGCTAGATTTGCTTTCTATACTTTTTCTGGGTTATTGGAACTAATTCATAGACATCATACTTCATTACAAGTTTCCCAAGTATTTCAACAGGGAAATGTATTAAATAATAATATATAAACTTGTACAGAGCCCTAACCCTTAGTTATATCTAAGAAAAGTCTATATCTAAATTCAGTTCAAGGGTGGGGTATGTAATTCAGTGGTGTCATGCCTGCCTGGCAAAAATAAGGTCCTGGTACTAGAAAAAATTCAGTCCCTATTAAAGTTTCCCTTGCCCAGCAATACTTTTTATGGTTTGTGCCCCTACTTGTTAAGACTCATACAGAGCATTCTTAATTTGTATTTAAGTATGTTTAGAGAAACTAAAACTGGACTCTCCAATAGTATTTAGAAATAATTGCTTTACATTGTATCACTTCAATTTCTAATGCTATATTTCAAATCTAAGCATTTTGTATTTTTATCAAAAGATTATTTCCTTCAGTAGGTTTGTTTGTTTTTGAAACAGGGTCTCAATTTGTAGTTCAGGATGGCCTTGAGCAAGCCTTGAACTTGCACAACCCTCCTGCCTCTGCCTTCTGAGTGCTAGGATTACAAGCATGAGCCACTATGCCTGGCATTGTGGTATGTGGTACTGATTGTTGATAGGTGTGAGTCTCCAGGCCTGGCATTGTGGTATGTGGCTGCTGGGGACTGAACTGAGGACCTTGCACTTGCAAGGCAGACACCAGAACCACTAAGCTAAATCCCTGGCCCGTTCTTCAGTAGTTTTTTGATTCATTTGTGCCACTTGAGCTTAACCCCACCTTTGTGTTTAGAGGACTCACTAAGCAGTCACTGAGCATTGTTCTGTTTCATTAAAGGGAACCTATGCAACTTAGATACTGCCTCCTCAACCTCTGGCCCACCATGCATAGACTGAAGATTTTACTTCTTCCAGCCAAACCTCTTACTACCTTTTTCTCCTCTCCTTTAGTTTATCTTACTTTCTAGAACTGCTTTCAAGAGCACTTCCTAACTGTACAATTTTTATCTTTTCTCATTCTCTACCCACCTGTTGAGTCACCAGAACCTTGGTTGAACTGTACCAAAATCTGTGCCCAATTTCCTTTAACCAGTCTCCTTTTACTAGGAGCCTTGTATATAACTCAGCATTACCACTACTACCCTTACTCCACAATTACTGTACAGTATGTAGCTTACTCCAGAGGAAGGGCGATACAATATTTGTCAGTGTATTTTTTACTTAATTATCAAAGAATCCTGCAAAGTAAGTACATAACACAGTATTCCTTCTTCCTCTTTTTCATGGCATAATAGAAAACTGCATTTCCCATTGTCTGTAGCATTTGTTTTAGGGCTGTGTGACTAGTTAGGCCTGCGTCACTCCAGGCTTAATCCTCTTCTTCCCAGGAAATAGTTTGCTACTTCTTCTATCTACAATGCTAGAAACAAAAAATGTGGTGATAGTTGATCTTATAATACAAGGGATCCAGATTACTTTGTTGCTGCTTGAAAGAGTCAGACAGTTATAAAGTTGCATTGTGTTAAGTTGCAGGGTTTAACATAATACTAAATTTGCATTTAGAAACATAAAGGTTTTAATCTGTTACTATTACTATTTATTTCCTTTGCTGCTTAAGTTGTCCCATATCTGAAGAGTGGGAGCCTCTTTAAGTTGGCTTCTATGTAACTTTGTCCCATTATTTTTTTAATGTTTTCTTTTTAGCACAACAGAATGTTCCAACTTCATCTTGTACTTTCCTTGCCCCAGTGAAAGAATCAGTCATTTCCCCAAGAAGTACAATTGCCAAATAAAACACAGATCATCAGTTAAATTTGAATTTCAGATGAATAATGAGTGAATATTTAGTACAGGTATATCCCATCAATAATTTCTGACCTGCTAAATTTTTTGCCTTTTTTTTAAACCCCCTCAAATCTGGCATGCAGCCAAGGAGCCTGGATTCCTCTGAGTAGTGAATGGCATTTAATGCTAGGGTCTGGTGAGTCCACAGGTTAGTTTGAGTTCCCAGCTCTCACACGCTCTCAAGCTAGGGCCCAAGCTAGGGAGCACACACTTACATAAATACACTTACATCCATACATGGCAGTTCTGATGCTGATGTTATGTGCATACATTCTGTAGCATTAGTGAGTTCACAATGAAAACTGGTAATGCCACTTCAACTGCAGGGCTTATTCTGGTTTCCTCTCTTTGCACATTTAAAACTGCATTCTCCTGGAGCAGGAACCTGGGCTCCCACTCTCCATCTTTATTTGATCAGTTCCTTGGGATGAAACCAAGTTCACATTGCTGCCACAGCCCCCACCTTTGAGGAGCCTCCCTCAGCCTGCTTGTGCCCTGACCTCTGCACCAGGCCATCCGCATGGATGATAAAGTGACACAGAAGCCACATGGAGACATCCACGTATTTGGCCGGGCTCTGACCCCTCACCCCAGGCCACTCTGAGCATGCTCTGCACCTTGCCTGGGGCCTGGCATCCCATGTCAGGCCACCGTTCTACACAGGTCTTCTCCCCTCTCTGCCCCCCAGCTTGTCCCCCATGCAGAAGCCCACCATGCCCCACTTGTGCCCCACACTGGGTCTGGCACCCCACACCTATCCTTCCCAGGTAGGGTACCAGTTAATTTAACAAGAACATCAATAGAGCTATGTGTGTACCCTACTCACCTTGCTCCAAGCAAGACTTAGGCAAGTGATACTTATGTGTGAACTGCCATATTACTCTTAACATTATTACTGTAAGCTGAGGATTTTAGTATAAAAGAGACTTTGACAGAGGTAACTGCAAGAATCATTACCTGAGGCTATTTCTACTCATTTGCATTAAATTGGTACTAACCACTATTGACTAATAACAAAAATTCAATAGAAGTCAAAATTAGAAATGGAGAGTTCTGGTTAGAAATCTGTGTGTTTCTACTTCCTCTCAAAACTCCTTAAGCTAACAATAGAGGAATTTTTTAAAGTTGCAAAGAGAAGTGATGACAGTACAGATGTCAGGAAATTCTAGCAGATAGAAAGGAGATGACAAAGAGTAACTAACTGACTTAGAGAAAATGAAGGTGGGGACCATATTCCCATAACGGGGTGCAGGAATAACATGCCAGTCTCTGATGTGGAGCCCCAGGAAGGTCAGAAATCTCACCAGGTGCCTGTGAAGGTCCAAATTAAGGGTGGAAAAAACCAGGCTTTCTCTTAAATGTGAGTGAATAGCTAAGGATCACCTGATGTTGAGAACAAAGCCTAATACAAAAGTGAATAGAAAATTAACCTGGAGAAAACTAAGAAAATATGGCAGAAAGATGCATATAAATAATGACAATAAAAGCACATTAAAGAAAACGAGTGGGAGAGTAAAAGGGGTTAGTGTGTATTTTAAGATCACTGGAAGCCCGTCTTTAATAGTAGGAAATTATCAGATGACATCTTGAGGTGGAAAACTACAACTCCTCTGTATAACCTCACTATCCCCGTTCTAAAGCCGAAGCTCAGAGCGGCTGTGCACACGTTCAATGAGAAGGAAAGCCAGGTGACTCTGTGTTTCTTTACGAACTCATATTTCTTTGATTAAAGATAAGAATTCAATTTTAAAATTGTACAGATTGATATACCTTCATGTAGCAAAACCTAAAAAGAAGCAGACAGAAGTGGAAAGAGCTACAATTTGGCATCTAGAGTTGAGGACCACTTCTGTCCCTGGACTGCTTATGTGACTCAGTAAGTCTTAACCTGTGAACTTTAATTCCACATTTATAAACTGGGGATAATTACATTTGCCCTCCTGTATTAGTCTGCTAGCGCTGCGTAACGAATACACTGATAGGATCATTTAAACAACAGAAACTTATTTTCTCACAGTCCTGGAAGCTAGAAGTTCAAAATCAACGTGCAGGTAAGTTGGGCTTCTCCTGTGACCTCTCTCATCTTGAGGATGGCTGCCTTCGGCCAGCATTTTTCTTTGCATGTGCAGGTCTGCTGTGACTCCCTCTTCATGTGAGATTAGTGTCCACCCAATAGCCTCATCTCAGTGTAATCACTTCTTCTATGATATTTATCTCCCAGTACAGTTAGATTCTGAGTTACTTGGGTTAAAATTTACATGAATGAATTTGGGGAAACACAGTTCAGCCCTTAACACTTACCTAGTACAGTCACTTATTTGCTGACATATAATGGTCACCTGCCATGCTCCAAACTGTGCTAGAAACCAAGACTGGAAACCAAAGTTCAGATGAGATAATGGCACTTTGAAAACTAACTCAAAATATACAGCAAACTAAGGCACAGCTCACCTGCATAATGCTTTGCATACAGGAAACAATTAAATTGAATAAGGTCAAATAAGGAAGATGGAGAATTTCTAAAAGGGAAAAAATGGGAGGCTTGGGCAAAGTTACAGAACAGCAACTATTGTTTCATAAACAGTTGATATTGCCAGCACCAACTAGAAGATTTATGTAAAATGTCTCAGTTACTCTTTCTTACAACCCTCCTTGATAGGTAGTTGCCAAAGCCATTTTCCTGACCATACTTGAGAAACTCAGTAATGCCCTCAGGTTGTCCAGCCAATAAGGATTTGAATTTGGATCAATCTGATATCAAAGCCCAAACTCCAAGTTCCTTTCACTACCTACTGAGCCACAACCCATGCAATATTATGCTCCGGGTCTATTTATTTTTGTTGACTGTTAAGTACATTCAGAAAAAGATAACGTATGGTCCTAGAGAATAACAACACAAATAAAATGAATTTCTATGTGTTCATAGCTATCTAAAGAAAGAGTATTGCTGATACCGCCAAAGTCCTTCTATATATCCCTATTTATGTCCACTCTCTTCCCTCTTTCTCCCACGAGTAGCCTTTATTCTGCTTTTGAACTTACTCCCCAACACACACACACACACACACACACACACACACCTTCATTGTGCTTGTTTTAAGAATCTGCATGATTGATGTGTTCCCTTGGCGTTCTCCTTTTCCCTCCTCAACTTGGTACCTAGGATTTGTTCTGATATGTTGTCGGGAGCAGTACTCTTTTGCCTCAGATGGTCTAATGGCACCGGCCTGGCCTCTAGATCCCTATGACTCCCGCTGACACTGGGGTATCTTTCACAGTCAGTCTCGACCTGAGCTTCCAGAATGTGCCAGCACAGCCCCTTTCCCTTTCACAAGGGGAGTGCACTCTGAGCGTTACCAATGAAAAGGGTCAGCTGGAGGGTTCTCTAGTATTGTGTAATAAATGCACTCTTACTTCTACCTAACCTGTTTGAACTGTTCAACTTCCTTCTTCTTCTCTCTTCTAAAAACTACTTCATTCTTTTCAAGTTTCAGGGAGCCATGTCCAGCATGCTAGGCACAGTTCTGGGCAGTCTTCAAAGATCCTGCACCTTTGAAGTTCATCTCCAGACATACCCTTGGGTTTCAGGGTCTGGGTGAATAAATCCTACCTTCACATAACAGTATTTCCCTGCTTGGTTCATAATAAGACTTCTAATTATTGGTCTAGAAGCAGTGAAGAAAGGCTAGGAAATGAAGACAAGCATCATCTTGTAAGGCATCTGCCCTAGGTGGGGCCTTTGCTGTCTGCAGGTAATTGGAGCCTGGTTTCCCCTGGCAAAGAGAGAGGCTCCAGAATATTCTGACTCAGACTCAGGACTTCATCCAACTTATTTGCCATTGTATTCCCATACCTAGAATGATGTCTAAACATGGTATAGACTCAAAAGTGCTATTTGCAAAATGGTTGGAAAATACTTAGCCTCTGGCTAAGAGTCAGGAAAGAGGAGCAAGTTAGGGTCTGAGAACAGGGGTACGTTAAGCAGACATGAGTGGTGAATGTGAGTTTATCAAAGGGATCAAGCATGACAAGTTGTTTCATTCAAAAACCTTTTAGTATGCCAGGAGGCATATGCCTGTCATACGAGCAGTTGGGAGGCTGAAACAGGAGAATCTCTGCTAGTTTAGGCCAGCCTGGTCTAAATAGCAAGTTCAAGGCTGGCCTAAACTACACACATCAACTCTGTCTCAATTTGCTAAAGTTAAAAAAATTTTTTAAAGAAACATTTTAGTCTCTGTCCACTAAGAAGAAAAGAGCTGAGTAGTGACAAGAATGAAAAAATTAAGAATGAATATTTTAAAACTAAGTAAATAATGCAGGCAAGTTAGTGAATGCTAAAGCTTTCAAGAGTAGGTGGCAAAAAAAAAAAAAACACATTCACTGAGGGCTCATGTGTTACCTTTGGATTACTTGCTAAGAGAGAGGGAAACAAAAACCTGCACCAAGGAGAGATCTGGCAGTCACTGCCTTGACCAAATGATCAAATTTGGCATCCAACAGTGAAGAGTCCATTTACTTCCTCACATGATGCAATATGAAATATACAGCATGACCTACGAAGAATGCATTTTCTTGCCAAAAACAATCAAGTCTTTAGACCTAACTTCCAAAGCATAGAGGTGAAGGTCACACCCTAACATAAGAGGAGAAAAAAAAATCAGACAACTCTTTTTGTTTTGTCTTGAGTCTTTTACAAAGCATAATTATTTTGAGAGACTTTCTCCCCATCTTATGCCAACAATTTGTCCTTTTACATTGCTGAGTTCCATTCTGTGGATATACCGCAATTTGTTTCTCTATTCATCTGTTGATAGATATTTGAGTTGCTTCCAATTTTGGACTATTACTAACACAGCTACTATAAACATTTGTGGACAAGTTTTTGTTTGGATACTTGCTTCCATTTCTCTTGGGTAAATATCTAAAAACTGATGGTGGAGTCATTTGGCAGGTACATGTTTCATTTTTTAAGGAAATGGTTCAACTGCTTTTGCAAAGCTTCCTTGCACAGTACCTTCCTACAAGCAGTAGGTGAACATTGTATTTTCTTCATGTATTGTTCAGCTTTCTCACTGCTGGGACAAAATACCTGACACAGGCATCCAGGGAGGCAAGGCTTCTTGGCTTAGAGTTTCAGAAGGTTCAGTTCATAATTAGCTGGCTCCAAGGAAGAAACACGGCAGCAAAAGAGCAAGGGAAATAAAGCTGCTTAATTCACAGCAGCCAGAAAGCAGAGGGGGAGCAGTGCCAGAGAAATGGGGCCAGGAGCCAAATATAGTTTTCAAGGTCATCCGTTTGTGACCCACTCAGACACACCCAGAAGGACGCTTGACTTTCTCTAGGCTCATAAGCCAGGCAAGGTGACAATTCAGCATAATAGTCACACTTCATATCCTCACTAACACTTGCTATGGTAATTCCTTTTCATATTATTCAATTACATGTTTAGTGGTATCTCATTGTAGCTTTAATTTTATAAACTCAAATTTACTGATTCTTTTTGTCATATTGAGAAATTAAAGCCAGAATTTTGCACTGAGCCACTACCAACCTCCTGTTTTAAAATTTGAGATAGGGTATCCCTAATTTGTTAAGTTGCCCAGGCTGCACTTAAATTTGTGATTCTCCTACCTCAGCCTCCCAGAGCACTGAGATTACAGGTGTGCACCATCTTGCCTGGATGGGACACTAGCAGTCAAAATACATTTTAAGTTTCAAACTACTGTCCTGAAAGTACTTGAAAATAGCTTAGGAAAATATTTTAAAATGAACTTTAATTCATGAACCAAAAGGAAAAAAATGAGATTTTCATTGTTTTCCCTTGCCTCATGCGTACCCGAGAGGCGGTACACAGAGGGGTCTAAGACCGTTTTTTCTGCTTTTTCTCCTACAGCTACCCACTGCGCATCCCATTCTCAGACCCACTGGCCTGTAGAGCTGTGCAGAGCCAAGGTTGCACTGCTGCTACCCTCAGAATGTGTTCTTTCTGCTGCAGATGCAGAAAAGCCTTCCTTGCGCATAGACTCCTTTCTTGTTTCTCAGCTTCTCCAACCAGCAGAGATCCTACACATCCTCGAAGGCTTCATATGCATGCCGCTGGCCACTCTCCACTGCTCCCCACCACCCCCTATAAGCCCCTCATCCTTGGTTTATCCTATCCTGGATGTTCTTTCCAGGGCTGATCAGAAGGACACAAGCAAGGGCCTTACCTGGGATGCAGGCTGAAGGAGGTAGCCAGGTGGCACTTGGGAGGCTGAAGATGCAGGATGCTTGAGCCTGAAGCTGGCGGTCAGTCTGGGCAGCACAATAAGCTATCCATCCCAATCAATCGATCGATCAACTGGTCAAAGTAAAAATTTTTAAAGTGTGCCCAAAGTCCCACTAATCAACTATTTTCAAACTAGTATTCAATCAAGTTTCACTCTGCAGATATAGACCATCCTACCACTGTTTAAATGTATCTTGAATTGATGTATCACACTTATCATGAAAACTTTCTGATTATATATAATATATTTTGAATAATATTTTAAAATCAATGCTACCATAATGATATGAAAAATATCAAAATTTTCAGTACAGACAGAATCTTTTTTTTTTTTTTTTCTGGGCCAAAGCTGCTCTACCTCCTTTACAGACACTCAGTGCAAGGACCTATCCTTCAGGCCTGCAGGTCCTGTCCTACACAGGTTAAGCCTCCATTCATTTGACCTCAGTTTTCTCCTTGTCCCATGTCTCTGCTCCTTAACAGATTCAAAGAAAACATCACCTGTGATTAAGACATCTAAGGACAGAAGAGGAATGAACAAAAATATATATATAACAGACCTGAGCTTAAAGAAATTGAAAGGAAATGAAGGTGGGTGTGGTGGTGCGTACATGCAATGCCAGCTCTGAGAATGCCGAGAGGGGGCTGCCTGACCGGAGGACTCACTGACGAAGGACTCCCTGTTGGAGGACTGCCTGAGTTCAAGGCCAGGCTGAACTGCATACCAAGACTCTGTCTCGAAAATCCAAAACACAAAACAAAATTAGAGAATGAGAACTGACTTCAAGACAAAGAACTTGCGCTGCATGTGACACGTGAAGACAGACCACAAGGGGTGGCAGCTATTAAATATTTCTCATCTTAAAATGTTCTTCTTTATATCACTGGTAATAATCCTAAATAATTTCAATCATAATGCCCTCTTCCTTCTTATCTTTGGGGTAGAAATTATTTTTGGCCATAAACAGATGTACACTCTTGATATAAATTTTAATATATTACATATAGCCCTATTTCCAGATTTTCTTATCTTTCAGTTATAGATTTATTTCGGCATGGATGAAAAGAATTGTCTGTTTGTGGGCGTTCATATTCTTTGTGATTGAATAACCATTTTGACAGTCTCCTTTGTAAGCATAAGACTTTACAATAGACTGTATGAAAATACTTGTGCCAAGCAGGATATCTCAGTTTTTCCATTGTGGTCATGTATTAATCAGAGATTTAATTATGCAAGTCCTTTCTTTGGACATCATGATATCATCCAATGTCGTCTATTTTCTAATCTGGTTATTACTGGCTTGGCTGTCCAGGCCCTGTAAATACATGCACAGTACTGAAAACCTAAGTCCTTGAAGTGGGAAAAAACCATAACACCTAGAATAGTTATTGATCTGCTATACATTTCCATGTTCTAGCAGTACGGTTTATAATTGCACATGTGCAATTAGACTTTTGTTCACAATATATTCATTTTTAACATTATCAATCTTTCCAGAAAATAAATGAAAGCAGAGTGAAAATGACTTATGCACACCTTCTGTAAACAGACACATTCTCGCTTTTTACATCATGTCCTATATCATAATGAGAATGTCATTCACCATATCTTTAGTTACAACTTAAGGATGAACACTAATGATGAGGGAGAAAAGGCATGAAAAGTGAAATATTTTTAAGTGAAATAAAAGCAATTAGAGCCTGGGACTAACTTGCTTGTCCTGTCTGCTGCGTGAAATGTAACATGTATAACACTTGTCTCACCTGTCTTGTGGGAGAAGCCACCCAGGGACGTGAGGGATGCTCTGTATTTCCACTTGAATCAACACTATTGCTGACTCATAGATTGCCTTCTGAAAGCTTAACTACAAGTTTAGATTTTACTGCTGACAGTAGGCAGAAAAAATTGGTATGTGTTGGATATTTGCTAGGAAGGGAGATCCAGATGTATCTTAGGCCTTAAAAAGGAAAAATGAAACAAATGGTCTACCTTTTAGGCCCCCTCTCCTCTCCTGGGCCCTGTAGCCCAGGGCCCTGGCTAGGCAAAGCCCTTGCTCCCCGCCCCCACCCTGACTGCTCTCCCAGGTGCTCACCTTGCTCTTGCTTCCTCTCTGTAAACCAGGAGAGCTCATTTCCATCACAGTGGGAAGTCTGGAAAAAGATACATCAGTTGTGGGTACCATGGATGGATTGTGTGAACCAGTGGTTTCCTGGGAAAAGAAGAGAAGCCTTCATTGCAACAGGTATAGTGTTTACTGCCTTGGGAAATCCTTGGCAGAGGGATAGTTAGTATTGGACACTTCTGAAGCTCATTTTATAAAACAACAATCCTGCTGTATTGTCTGTTCAGAACCTATTACTATGTCTGGGACATAGTAGCCATGTAATAGATGTGGATGAGTTTTTTAAGTCTCTGACCATGCAAATACATAGAGGAAATGTGATAGCGTGTTACTAAGTAAAAGAAGTCAGTCTGAAAAGGCTCATGTAGTTCTAACTGCATAATGTTCTTCCTCAAAAAGCAAAACTGATGTCATACAAACATTTAGTTATTTGCCTTTGTGTTTTTTTGTTTTGTTTTTTTTTTTTTAGGTTTTTTTGAGACAGGATCTCACTTGATAGTTCAGGTTGGCCCTGAGCTCAGCCTCAAAGTCACATCACAGCAATCCTCCTGCCTCTGCCTCCCGAGTGCTGGGATTACAGGCGTGAGCCTCCACGCCCGGCACTGTGGTATGTGGTACTGATTGCTGCTGGGCATGAGTCTCCACACCCAGTATTGTATGTGATTCAAAAATGGGCATCTGAAATGAACAGATACCTCTCAGAGGAAGAAGTAAGAGCAGCTAAGAAGTATATGAAGAAATGCTCAACATCATTAGTCATTCGAGAGACACAGATGAAAACAACACTGAGATTTCATCTCACTCCACAAAGAATGGCTGCCATTTCAGAATTAGCCAGCAATAATTGTTGATGAGGCTGCGGAGAAGAAGGAACCCTTCTCCACTGTTGCTGGGACTGTAGACTCATACAACCCCTATGGAGATCACATTGGAGATTCCTCAGAAAGCTAGGATTGGAGGTCCCATTTGACCCAGCCATTGCTCTGCTAGGTATACACACAAAAGAATTAAAAGACTCATTTCACAGTGAAATATGTGCCCCCATGTTTATAGCAGCTCAGTTTGTGATTGCTACATCTTGGAAACAACCCAACTGTCCATCAACTGGAGACTGGATAAAAAAACTATGGTTCTTCTACAGAATGGAGTATTACTCTGCCATCAAAAATGATAAGTTTGAATCATTTATACTTAAATGGACATACCTTGAGGTTATCCTCATACATGAAATAAATAGGTCACAGATATGTAAATATCAACTCTTTTCTCTGGTATGAGAAAATAAAGATGTAAATGAGTTCTAGAATTGTATGATATATATTGTGAAATAGCAAATACTCAAAATGAAATAGGGTGAAGAGGAAAAAATAATGAGATTATAACAAAAAAGAAAGGAAACAAAGTTTATGTATATAGGGGGGTGGTAGGGTGGGTAGGGCTATGGGAAAAAATGAGAATTAAGTTGTGTCATATATTGGTACAAATTCTCATTGTGGAGTGCAATCATGATATGTATATGTAATGTACCAATAAAGATTTCAATTTTTTTAAAAAAGCAAAACTGCAGAGAAAAGAAAAGCTTAATGGCTGGCATTTACTCAGTGGGCAGGAGGACAGAGGAAAAAGGGGTGGGACAACTGTAGGATTTTTATAGCAGAGCAGCTGTTCTGTGTGATATCATAACAGTGAATACATATCATAAATTTCTTAAAACCCATAGAAGGTACAGCACCAGAAGTCCACCCTATTGTAACACAACCCCAGCACTTGGGAGCTGCAGCAGGAGGAATATCATCAGTTTGAGGCCAGACTGAGCTACACAGTAAATTCAAGGCCAGTCTGAACTACACAGTGAGACCCTGTCTCAAAAACAAAACAAAACAAAAGAAACAACAACAACAACAGAAAAACTAACATAATTGAGATCTTTACTTCAGAATAATATGTCGATATTGGTTTGTCAACATACACATTCACAGTACCACACTAATACAGTAAAATAAGATAAATTAGAGTTGGGAAGGGGATATGTGAGAACTCTCTATAGTTTCTGTTCATTTTTCTACAAATCTAAAACTTCCCTAAAAGTAAAATCTATTAATTTTCTAAAGGTGTATGGGCTGAGAGTGGTGGCACACACCTGTAATCCGAGCAGTGTGGGAGGCTGATACAGAACGATCACAAGTTCAAGCCCAGTGCAGGCAACTTAGCAAGGCCCTGTCTCAAAACTTAAAATGACAACCAACAAGCAAGGGGGGATGGAGCTCAGCGTGAGGAAGGTAGCTCAATGTGAAGGCCCTGGGTTTAATCCTCAGTACTACACACTTACACATATACAAATCCATCAACTTTATTGTACCTTTGGCTGCCATTCCAGGATAATATGAAAGGAGCTAACAGAATAAATGAATGTGGTAGCCAAAATAATATTTTTTAGAATCTTTTATTCTGGGTTTGGGATTAGAATTCAGTGGTAGAACTTATGCTCATTACACATGAAGTCTTGGGTTTGATCCCCAGAACCATCCTCCCTGAAAAAGTCAACTGAATGTCAACTAAAAGACTGTGAGGTAATAATGTATGATATAGGAAAGAGAGAAAGGAAGAAAGAACTGCTTATTTTAGTAACTTCATACAATAGCTGTTTTATTCTCTTGACCACAAGATTGTTCAGGATAGAAAATATTTGCTTCTCAAAGAATAAAAAAGAAATACTTAAGGGAGTGTGATCATAGTAAAAATTTAAATAAAATTTATTGGAATAAAAACAAAGGTCCAAAATTAGCACAATATACAAAGATAAGGAGACCAACAAAATTAGAGGTGAAATAGTAGGTGTTTCATTTAAATGCACATAAGAATCATGGTCTCAAACCAGACATGGCGGCTAACACGTATGAGCCCAACATACTGGGAGGCTGAAGCAAGAGGATCAAAATCTCTAGCCCAGCCTAGACAACTTACAACTTAGTTGGATCCCGTCTCAAAACTGAAAAGGATGCAGCTTAGTGCAAAAACTCTGCGTTAATCTCTAGTATGAGAGAGAGAGAGGCAGAGATGGAGAGAGGGGGAGAAGGACGGACCAAGGGAGAGGGAAAAAGGGCGAGGAGGGACGGGGGAGGGGAAGCGAGAGGAGAGGGAAGGGAGACAAAGACAGAAACAGAGATTTCAGAAGCCATCTGAGATACATATGATCACCTGGAGTTGTACAAAGCATAGAATAAAATCAAATAAACTCTCTGGCCACCCTCTCGCCTGCACACAGATGTACACAGACATGTGGACTGTGGCATGCACAGACAGTGCGCTCTTCCTAAGGGTCTCGAAGTCATGGTCAGCTGAGACTCAGCCATGGCCATGACAGGCAACTGAAAGGGAAGAAGGTGTCTCAGATGGTGCTTAAAGTGAAATGAAGCCAACACAGCCACATGCAACTAGAACATCTTTTTCATCACCCAAGAGGCAGAGAAGCTCTGCCCACTCCTTCTTCCTCACCCTCTGCTTTGGTGATTTCCTTTATTCTTGAAATCTGGGCTGGGTGTATGTTTTGAGCTGATTTTATCTGTACAACACTTGCAATGTATTGAGTGTTAAGAAAGCTGACAAAGTAAAAGCACTATGATTTTCACTAAAGCCCAGCCCACACACTAAAGCCCAAACTTGGATTTAAAGGTTGGGAACCATAGCCTGTGTGAGATTGATTAAGACACCCACACAATCCCTGAGACTCCAAGCAGTGAGTAAAACTTCGTAAAGTTGGACCACAACAGATTGGGGACATCCCTGCATGGCTCCAAAGAACAGGTTGTGTGGAGGTAATGCTTTTCGGTCCAAGGCGCAGTTCTACTTCCTGCCAGCCAGGAAAGTCACATGGCATGTCACTGTCCTCATTTCTAGTACAGAATAAGGGTGAAAATAACACCTGTCCTTTACAATACACAGATATAAGACAAAATGAAACTAATGAAAGCAAAAATAATTTGTAAAATTATAGGAAAAATAAGTTGTTTAAAAGGTACTCATAAAATATCTTCAGGCCATAATCCAACCCCCTTGATGTGACCTTGGAAGTTTGTCAATGCACAGATTTGCTTAATTTCAGCAGATTCTTAATCACCAACCATCTACCATCTTGTAACACACTGTCCAGCTCCAGGGGTCTATTCTTAGAACTTGGGGTCTGCATCCAAAAACTAAGGACTAGTAGGCAAAGATTCCAGATCCCACTTTTGTAATAAACCCCTAAACAGGTAAGCAAATCAAATAGTTACCTATCCAAAGATGTAGCATATGCTGTTCATATTTTCAGACAAATTTGGCAAATACAATACATTTCATTAATAAAAGAGGTTTCCATTCTAAGGTTTGGACAAAACCTTTTTCTTAAGGTGATAATGATATATACAATAGCTAAGACTTAAAACTTAACAACCCAAAGCATAAGAATTTTAGCCAAAAATCCATTGGTTTTGAAATGTATACAATCTTATTTTGCTACAAAGAAAAACAAAAACATATTAATTTAAATTCTACCTTTGCTTCTGGGATCAGCCACGAGAGAAATGTCTCCTAAATACAAGAGTTAAGTGACAGCTCTAAGAGACCAAGACTCTTCTTCAGCAAGTGAATTTGACTCTCCTCAGGGAGACATGAGCTGCAGGAGGACATGACAGCAGAGGCTGAGCCACGTGAGGGCAGGGACCTCCGATCCTGGTGTTTGGATAGTTTCCAGAAGCTTCCTCCCGTAAAGTGTATGCAATTCCAATCAACAGTTCAGAAGGATCTTTTTTTTGTTTTTTTTAACTTGGAAATTATCCCAGTCTTCCTTTGGAAGAATGAATAAATGAAAATAATGTGGATATTCTAAAAAGGAAAAAAAGTAAGGAGCTAGATTTATTAGATATTAGAATATATTATAAAGTAACGGTAATTAAAATTTGTGGCAGAAAAATGCAAATTGAGTTGGCAGATCTCTCAGTGGAATATAATGGCTTGTGCACAGACTCTGGTATGTATTAGTACATGTTAAAAAGTCATATTACAGGGGCTCACTGGCAGAGAACCTGTTTACATGGATGAGGTCCTGGGTTCAACTTCCAGCACTCCCCCAAAAATCCTATCATAGAGCAATTAGAAAGGAAAATTCATTCTATAACTTATAATGGGCTAAATAACCAGCATGGGGGGGGGGGAATCAACTCCTTTTCACATCATAGAATGACTGTTTTAAAATATGTAAAGGGATTTTTGAAAGAATCAAGCTGGGCACACTGTAAACCCAGCTGATTGAGAGGCTGGATCAGAAAGATCACAGATTTGAGTTGAGCCTGAGTAATTTAGCAAGATTTCATGGGTGTGCCATAAGTGTGTGGCTCCATGACAGAACAGCCCTAAACTCAATCTTCATTACCACAAAAAATTCAATCTCTAAGTCAGCTAAGCAAGAACAGCACTAAATATTTCGAAAGTTCAATAGGCAAGCAGTAAAGGAGGAAAGAGATACTTAGGGTCTATTCACTGCTAAAAGTTCAGAGAATAGATAAGACATTATCATGAAGGAATAAGAAGACCTTATACAATGTTATCTGGTGTCTCTTTTTGGGGGATAAAGAGAATGAAAGGTATAGATGAAGCCATACGCAGGAGTGCAGTCACAAAATACAGTTTATGAGCGTAAAAAACTGAAAGAAATCAAATTATGTAACTACTGGGAAAGGTTGGGTAGAACATAGTATTGAGGAGTGGTCATTTGGAACACTGAACAAATTTGAATGAATGAAACATACACATGGTACAATATTATTTTGGTTACATTCTCTGCCCCAAAAGAAGCCAAATCAAAACAAGAAAACTGTACATTGGAAGAGGTGTGGCCATTGGTGGGAGATTCTTTTCCCTTTGCACGATGTGCTTACCAATCTCCTTCCCACAGCAACTCATCTCTTAGAGAAGTGTGTCCCAAGTCTATGGAATTCTGATGGCGCATGGGTCACAGTGGCCCCTCTGACCCTGCCAACGTCACCTGTGGCTGGGCTGGACCTGCGACGCTGCTGTAACGTCACCCCGTGGGTGGTACGAAGTGAAAAGAGGACATGTGTTCCCTGACTCATTGGTTTTTGTCCCTTCCCAGAATTCCCCACGTATAGAGGCTCTCTCCTCTGGAGATCCCAGGTCTTGTGCTGATTGGACACAGAGATGCAGAAGGAGGATGGAGGCGGGAACAGAAGCAGTTAATAAGAGGAAATAAAGGGCAGGACGCACACTCCAGAGCTGTGGATACAGCCCTGCTGGCTCCATGGACATGCTACAGGACGTTAGAATGGTCAGCACATCTGAGTTGGGTTTCACTTCTTAGTACTTATGTTTGTGCTCACGCAGAAATAATTTCTGTCCAGTAGTTTTGGTGACCAAAGTACTCTTAAAACATCTAGATCACACGATAACTTCACATTGCTATGGGAGTGAGAAGTGATCTGTGTCCTATGAGGTTCTCCTTCTCTGTCTGTCTGTCTGTCTGTCTACCCCCCAGGACCTTCCCCAACTACCCACTGCACTACTCCCTTTTATATATTTCACACTGTTTATATTCATCACAAATTATTTTATTTTCACTTATTATCTGCCTCCTGTTTTAGAATGAAGGGAAAACAGAATAAAAACTAGTATGTACAGTGAAAATACAAGAAGGAAGCAAGCTGGTAAGAAAAGGTTAAGAGGAAATATATTAGTTCATAGCCTTGGGGAGTCAGGACTGGTTATGTTTAAATTTCCTTATCTTTTTTTTTATTTCCCACATTTTCTGTAACATATTTATACTGTTTGATTCATTAAGGCACAGATGAAAAGAAATCATATGCTCCTCAGATTCTGCTAAGCTTCCTGGTGATTATATGAAAAAATTTTGGCTGACGCTCTTCCTTTACAGAGATTATAATAACAGGTGTTTGTCAGCAATCACAGTCAGAAAACCTCTTGGTTAAAAAGAGAGAAGAAAAGAAAAAGAAGAAGAGGAAGAGGAAGGAAAAGGAGAAGAAGAAGAAGCAGAAGATGATGATGATGATGATGATGATGATGATGATGATGAAGAAGAAGAATTAGCAATGATGCACTATTATACTGTTCTGTCATTAGATATTCAAATTGCTTTAGATCATTTGTTTAACCTGCCAGAGCACAAAACATAACTGAGTGGGCTTATATACATAGACCGAAGTTCACGAAGGCACATCAAAGATCAGAGACATTAATAAAAGCTAGAATTACCTGCCTCCATCCCATAGGCAAGTACATGGGGAAAGTATTTAGTTTTTACTTACTGCATCTTGGTAGTTAATGGAGAATACAAGGCCTCTGATCCAAAAACTTAAATTTTTCAATACTAAAATGGTATTTACAGTCGTTTTAATCAGGCATTCCATGGTATGGTTGTGTCCTTACACACTTATGTTGATATTTAATTATCCATGGAATGGTATTTAGAGGTGGTCTATCAGTAGGTGATTAGGCCATAAGGGTTCCGTCCTCATACAGGAAAGTAATGTCTTACAGAAGGGCTTGAGGGAGAGGGTGCCTACCTCTACCACGTGAGGACACAATGCTGTTCTCTTCTGGTGACACCACAAGAGTCAATCTGGGAGCAGCCAGCAGCCCTCGTCAGAGAATGAATCTCCCAGCACCTTGATCTTAGACTTCTTATCCTCCAGAACTATAGGAATAAAGTTCCATTTCTTATCAGTTATCTAACATACGGCAATTTTTTTTTGTTACAGTAGCAAGAATGGACTAAGACACTCTATGAAAGGTTCTCAGAATCTAAAGTGATCGTGTCCAGTTTTCAACACTGCAGGAACTCTCTTGTCCCTGATGTCACCTTTACCCTCAGGGCCTCTTCTGACCTGTCTCAGACAGTTTTCAGTACCTGCTCTCTCTGAAGTCACATAATTGTCCGCACTGCTTTACTTGACTTTCACCAGTTTTTCTACTATCTAGTTAGTCCTTACTTGCTGGATGATTCAATTCGCTTTTTCCATAAACTGAGGTCCTGGGTGTAGAAACAAGACATTCTTGTTGCCTTGGAACTTTGGGTTACTTGGGAAAAAGAAGTTAAAAAATAAGTGCAATGTGTGTAAGTTGTTAGAAGGCTATCCAGGGAAGATGCACCTGAAAGGGGACCTTGAGAGAGCAGGAGCAGGAGAAACTGGTAAAAGCGCGGCTTATTTGATGGCTTATATGGCCGGGACTTCATGAGCAAAACACTGATCGGCAAAAAGCAAGACAAGTGTGTTTGGAAGGTGCTGGAACAAGTGCAGCATTTTTTGGTCACGATAAGGCATTTGCTTGTGATTTAAAGGACAAGTTGAAGCTGCTAAAAGGTCTTACTCTTGGAAGTGAACAGGGCACATCTGATTAATTTTTACTTGCCTATTTTCAAAATAATGCCTATACTAAAATAGGCAGTGCTATACTTGCCTATTTTCAAAATAATGAGTGAGTTTTTTAGGAACCCTTCCCTATGAACTTCATGGTCAGTTTCTTGATACACAAAATGAGTGGGATTTTGACTGGGACTATATTGAACCCACAGCAGAAGTTTGGAAAAATTGACAACAGAGCAATGAGGCTTCCTAGCCGTACATACAGGATGTCTTGCCACGTATTTTTATCTTTGATTTTTTTTCAGATAGGGTCTTGCCAGCCTCAAACTCTTCCTCACAGGACTTGACAGTTCCTCCTACCTCAGGGAGCTTTCTGAAGAGCTAGGCCTCCAGATGAATGCCCTGTTCTAGGCTGACACCACTGATTTCTGCCATCACAATTCCAATTTTCCTTATACAGATCATGAATATATTTTGTTAAGTTTTATCCAATTGGATTTTTTTAGGGCTAATATAAATGGCATTAGGTTTTAAAGCTATTGGTGACATGTAAGGAAGCAACCGACCCTTGCACATTCATATGAATCCCTGTAACCTTCCTACAATCACTAATGAGGCTCTTTTGTATGATTCCTTGAGATTTTCTGTACAGATAATCATTTAATATCATTCAAAGTTATTCAAAGCTGTATCATGAAAAGTGGATATAAATATTCAAATCAGTTTTAATCTCAGATACTTATTATTTTTTAAATCAATACTTAAATTATCTTCGGTTGAGCCAGTAGGAATGTCTTTGTCTCCTGAGTCCTTCTGATGTGACCTCGGTATTTTGAATCGCTTCACTGCTATCTGTGCGACAAGAGGTTTCAGGCTAATCTCCTACAACACTTGCTCCCAAATCATAAACACTTTATTTTCCAAGGACCCTTGCTACCCTTTATTGGAAAATAGTATTTAGAAGCCACAACTCTGGGTATTATTTTAAAATTCATCTTTTGCTTTTTATGAGGAATGGACTAAAAGAAAGCTGGGAGGAAATGGAAACTGGCCGGGAACGTGTGGTGGTCCAGGTGTGAGACCAGCAGCATCTGAGCTGACTTATCCTCAAGAGTGACATGAACGGATCTGAAAGGGATTTTCACTTCATAGTCAACCAATCATGTGTGAGGAATGAGAGAGAAGAACCCACAGACTTCCATCTGTGGGGAGGGAGAACAATGGAAAGTACCACTATCAGAAAGATACAATACATTGTAAGAAAGGTTTAAAATGGTACATTACATCACAGTTTCAAAGGTCCAGTAACTTGAATTCACTTTAAAGACATCATCAGGAATGGAATGTTGTAGCTCATTGGCAGAACAAGTAGTTAGCCTGAGGTGAGGGGTTTGATCCACAGCAGTCTCCACCAAAAGAGTAGTTTTCCAAAAATCTCACACACTTGCCATTTACCATGTATACTCTTCCAGATTGTTGACTACATTTATGATTTAGCAGCCTCAAGCAATATGTTCTTATACCTTATTATATACAGACATTTTCCATATAGATAATTTGATACATTGTCTTAAAAATAATTATGTTAACGTGATCATTTCTTTCATCATTTTATTACTAGGGAATATTTGAGTTGTTTTCATTGTTTAATGCCTTTGTCTTAGTTAAGACTTAGTTATTAATCCCAGCACTCTTAGTTATTAATCCCAGGCTCTGGAGGGCTGAGGCAGGAGGATCACAAGTTTGGACCCAACCTTGGCAACTTAGAAAAACCCTGTGTCAAACAATCTTAAAAAGGGATGGTGATTTAACTCAATGCAAAGGACCTGAGTTTGACCCCATTACTACAAAAAGAAAAGGAAAGACTCAATGATAAGCAAGAAAAAAAATGACAAGTTGCTGCAAGTTGAAAGGAATAATGGGTTATAGAGATAGAAGCATATGTCAGAGTCAATAAGGAGGTAAGAGTTTGGAAAGGACCAGAAACAGCCAGTCCATTGTGCCTTTCTTGCCTCTTTCCTTTGGTCAGGCAGCTTGATTCTTCTATCCCTACCCCAGTCTCTGCTTGCAGGGCCTACAGTTACTCTTCAACCACAGACAGACAGTGAGCTGCCCTTCTTGGCTCCATTTTTGAGGTCCATTCCCAGCTGATCCGGAGAGTGGAAGGTGGATTATACAACACAAATATGGTGACTTCGGTCCAGCCCTGTGGACAGGGTGCACAGAAGAGCATGGATTGACCTCAGAACGTGCCACTGCACTTGGAGTAGTGGCACTGTAAACAAGTCTGCGAAGAGACTGCTTTTCTTTGTCCTTGGAGTATGTTCTTCTGGGTCTCAGGGCTGGAACAGTTTCAGGATTTATGCCTGAGACATGTGAGCTGGGCCACGCGGAGGACAGGAGAGGAAGTCAGCATGTTGGGAAATACTGGTCTGGCAACTCTCAAGAATCTCTCCCTTATCTCCCTGATATCCTTTCTAAGCCATTGCCTCAGCAAGCGCCCAAATGAATGTGCTCTCTCCGAACCTATGAGTGCTCTTTCTCTAGCTTTTATTGACACAGTAAATGAGAGAATCATCTAATCCACAGCTAGGTGGGAATATCACCTTCTGAGAGGGAGTTGTACAGTTGCAAATTAATTTCCTCTCACAAAGAAATACCAGACATCATTTTCTCATCTCTTTCCCCTTTTCCTCCCTCCGTTACATCCCCTCTCCCTCTTTTCTTCTGTTTTTCCCAGTACTGAGGATGAACTCACAGCTTTCTCTTTGAGCTACATCTCCAACCTTTTCCTTATTTTTTATTTTCAGAGAAGTTCTCACTAAATTGCTAAATTTCCCAAGCCAGGCTGGAACTTGTGGTCCTCCTGCCTCAGCCTCCCAGAGTGCTGAGATTATAGGCATGTGCCCCGACACTCGGCTTCATTTTTCCCTTTGGCCCCTTTTCCCAACCATTGTAAATGGTTTTCTTTGCCACCCTCTCTCTGACTTGCTTCCTCAGACTGAGAGTCAGAATATTTCTTGTCCCAAAAACAATATGAATATTCACCAGTATGAACTATCAATTCCTCTACATAAAGGATAACTTTCAGAGATAACAGTTACCCAAATATGTTCCATCTTTCACATGATTACATTCTTCTTTCTCATTCAGGGCCAGAATTTTAATCTATTTTCAAGTTCCTTCATTTATGCATTACAGAATAGGACAGGAATCAGTGTAAGATCATAGGAAGGGTGGGGGGAGGTAGCAAGAATCAATCCAGGACATCTTAAGTTGGCCCTGTCCAGACTGACACAAGTCAGAAGCCCAGAACACAGTCCTCATGAACAGAGACCATAAGGCAACAGCCAGTAAAAAGTCAGAGATTTCCAACTGACTAGAAGAAATGACAAGGTCTGGCCCATGAACAGGCAAACTAGCTACTGGAAAGCCAGGTGCTGGCTGGACAAGGAGCCAAGGTGAGCACGGTCCGTGTGTCTAAATGGATCACAGAGTGGATGAAGAGCCTGTCCCAGCCTAGGGACCAGGAGGATAAGCAGAAGTGGATCCCACACATCAAAGGAAGCATTTGGAACACACTGCATGGCCTTCTTTATCACTCAATGTCCTCGTGTTGCTTCACAACTGTGTGATTTTCAAAGGTGCTGTCGGAGCATGAGTCTGGTTTTAAGGCAGAGGTCTCCCTGTCCTGTCTTACTTTTAGAAACGAGCAGTGAGGACCAGCCTGGCACACTGGAGGATGCCTCTAAGAAGAACTAATAAAGTTCTTCGGTGAGCATAGAGTGGAAGGAGAGGTCTCTTCCTTGTAGTACTTGTTGTTTTACCCACTTCACCTAATTTTAAGGGTACAAAGAGAATGGCAGTTGTTTTCGGAGTTTGTAGGGAAAAGTGATAAAAGCAAATAAGTAGTTGGGAAATTGTCTTGACATTTATGGAATGAATAAGACATTACTGTGTAATAGAGGGGCTTATAACTGCTCTGGGAACACTATTCCAGTTCCTTAGAGAGATGGTTCACCATTTGTCTTAAAGACTTCAAAGAACAGCAAAAAGCCACTCTAGCAGTTTCAGAGAAATGGCTCTGCACACACAAGGGAGGAGGAGGGGAGGGCAGGGCCAAAGGCCCGAGGAGCAGTGTCGTTTAGGAACCGCTCAGTGTAAAGTAAGACGCACTCACTGAGCACACAACGCATTTTCTCTAACACTCTCATTTCTACCTCCTTACCCAGCGTTTTCAGAGCTCGTTAGAAAGTAGTATTAAAAACAATGCAAAGCACAGATAAAATATTGTTCTGTTTATCAGAATTGAGAGAAGTGTTTGGCACGGGCTTTCAATTTTCTATAACTCTCCCAATATGCCTTTTTCTTTATTCTATTATTATTTCCTCTGTGTTGCTCTAATTAAAATTGTACAGTTCAGAAAAATTAGGGCTTATTCCAATGTATATAGCCAAATTTCTCATTTGACAGAAAATTCCATGCACCTCTCTGTTTGTTAGTGACTAACCCCTTTGAGTGCAGCATTCTTGACAAATATTAAGTGATATATTTATGGTTATGTTCTTGGCTACAAACTACTTGACCAGGTGTGGTCTGAAATTTCATACATTTTGGCCAGCGTGCTTTTTGTAATAATGAGTCAAAATAGGTTTATATTCCAGTGTTTTCTTCAATTAAAAAAAGAGAGAAAGAGATTTTAGGATTCTCAAAGCACTAAGGAAATCTGATTCCACAAAGTAAGTGTATCAAATGAAATCTTGACAACAAATTGAAGATGCTCTTCTCACTGTAAACATTAAAAAAAAAGAAATTTTTGAAAAGAGTATCTCAAAATGAGATTCTAATAATTTTAACAAAAATCTCAACATTTCTGTTTTTGTAAGATAATCTGAATCTATCAAAAAGAACACATTGGATTTTGATTTGACTAGATAACTTTTCAAAGCAGTGAACTCCAATTTGCATTTAGTAGGATTTTTTTTTTAAATGTTACTAGCCTAGTTTCAGATGTGAACTCACAAACCCCAAGTTCCTAGGAGAGTAAGATGAAAAGTCACTTGCTTATATTCTGCAATTTATGACATGAATTTACAGTCATTCAAGTCTGGGCAGGGGATGGGCTGTTCTTGTTTTATAGAAGAACCTTTTTGTCCTTTGTTGGAGATGTTTCCAGCTATTTAACAATCGATTCTAATAGAACCTTGTGAATAAAACTAATGAAAACATGAAGAAATAAAATCCAGAGACCAAACATACAGTAGTTTATTGTTCACCCTCTGGAGAATAGAAATACCTTCTCTAACAAGGTACAAAGGAGCAAACAGGAACTAACACTCGGGTTTCAAGACATCTAGCAATCAGGTCAGGAGGGCCGGTGCCGTGACCTTAATCAGGTCAGTGTGAACAAGCCCAGGAGACCGTGTGGGTGGGGAGGTAAATGTTTTTCCACTTGGGATGTGTTCATCTGATTGTTAGAGCTGTTTTAGCAGAGAAACAAATTACTCAAACTAGTTCTTAGAGCCATTTCCATTTGGTTCTTTTTGGAAAGGTCTATGTAAGTCGTATTTCCTCTTTCACTAAGGCCAATCCTTATTTGGCCTGCTCTCTTGAGTTCTAGGGAGTATGGAAAGCTTGACTAGCTTACTTCTTTTCCTTCTATCTCCCTTTCTTTCTGTAAACCACATCCAGTATGGATTGCTTTTAATTACAAAATTCTTCAATACATTGAGACTTACTGGAGTTTCAATAAATATCTTCACTTGCCGAGGTCTCAGTGTGGTCATCTTTTTTTTTTTT
>PVIR01013619.1:0-41958 GCA_004026965.1 Petromus typicus
AAAAAAAAAAAAAAAAATGGGGCACAATAGAGATTAAACAAAAGTCTAATAGTGGAACTGAATTTTGCTGACATTCTTAGACTGAAAGTAATGGTAACTTATACGATGGCATATACGCAGTCAATATGGTATCCTAAACAGAAATCCAGGGACATTTTCCCAGCAAAATAAAGCAGCATTCTGCCTATTGATCTCAGCCAGTAGAAAGAGCACACTGATAGCTATGAATGATCCCATGGAATGAGACGCTCATAATATCATGAATACAGAAGACTTTAACCCATCGTTAAACACAAAGTGCAATGTTTTCCACGCTTGCGAAACACATTAAAAAGTCCAGGATCTCCTTTGCTGCTACGCTCTGTGACAAAAACTTGGTGTGGGAAAAAAATGTGTATTTTGTCACCTTTACAAAGATTGTTCCACCTCAGTATGTGTTTTATTCAGCTAAACAACTCAAATTCTACTTTATACGAAAACAAAAGTTACATTTTTTATTCTTCACTCAAAGGATCAATATGAAAAGCAATCTGAATTAGAAGTCAGTAGATTTTTCATTCTACAGAGAAACGATGCACTTTATTTTTCATCTCATGAAAGTGGGAGCAATATTTTCTATTTTCAGAACTGGAGGAGTCCAGTTTCAGACACATCTTGATAAAAATACTGTCATAGTTTGGGCTGGGGATTTAGCTCAGTGGTTCCCATGTCTGCTGTGCAAGCACAAGGTCCTGAGTTCAATCCCTGGTAACAACATACTATAATGCCAGGTGTGGTGACTCATGCTCACCAGCATTCAGTACCACAAATTACAGTGCCGGGCATGGTGGCTCACTCCTAGAATCCCAGCACTTGGAAGGCAGAGGCACGAGAATTGCTGTGAGTTCAAAACCAGCCTACAAAGTGAGACCCTGTCTCAAAAACAAAGAAAATACAATGTCATAGTTAAACTAACAGACAACAACCACTGTTTAAGTGTCTCCACACACTGCAGCACCACTTTCAAATGCCTCTCTCCTATTCTTCATAGAACTTAAAATTTCTAATAGGATGGCATACCCCCATCTTCTAAGAGAAATAACTGAAAGTTACTGAAATAAAGGGCTTTGCTCAAAGTCACCAAGCTTTTCAGTAGCAGTGCCTGGACTCAAATCAAAATTTATTGTGAAATGTTGTCAGACCTGAACTTTTGAGTACAGAATATCTCAACTTAATGGTATACACATTAAAATAAAAGAAGATGATTTAACATTGAATTAAATTTATCTCTATACAGGGTGAAGCAACATAATAGAATAATTTATGCTAAAGAAATGTTTGTTTTTATAAAAATCTTGATGAAATACACTAATTTCAGAAAATAAACAGATATATTCTAAACTAGAAGGCTTGCTTAGGAGTCAAAATATAGGCCACATTAATAATCTAATTTAGATGAGGAATTCTAACTATTTCAGTAACCTATAAGATACTCAAAAGCAGCACTATATTCTTACATGTAAGTTCAGGTGATTATTTTTAAAAATAGTCCAATACTTTTGAACATGCACTAAATTCTCTATGTTCCCTAGATAGTACAGTGGTTGGCAAGATTTAGAGAATATCTGCTAACTTTTAAAAATGTGCATTCTCTAATTTAAATATTGAACAATAATTATTTAAGAACCTCAACAAATTATAACTCTTAGCCATAAAGGAAAGTTAAAAAGAATCCACAAGTAGGATAAAGCAGCAGAATATAGAAAATGAGCATCTCTCTAAGTGTACGCTATACATCATGATGCAGGTGACTCCTCACTAGCACAATGACAAATGTGAAGCAAGTGCTATTCCACTGAATTTAAATCCCTAGCCCCACAATGACAAATGTTACAGCCTTCTGGTAGGAGGTTCTTTCTAAGGCTCCAAATCTCCACTGAAATTAGAAATAAAGACCCGGCAGGAGCCAGATCCAAAGCGCTAGTTCCTGCTTCGACCTAGTAACAAGATCAATATAGTGCAGGTTGCCCTAGCCTGTAGCCACAGGCTCGACCCCACACCCTCTTCCTGCCTCCCCTGCCCACTGTGGGTAACCTGCACGCAGAGAATCAACAGCAGCCTGCACTCAAGAGTCCAGACAACTTCCTCTCTAAATAAACATGTTGGGATTTATGTGTTTTTTTAAGTAAATCAATTATAAAAGCACATTAACAATGAGCATGAATGTTTCATAGATGTGACAAAAATCAAGATGATATATTAATGTTACTAAAGTGTGAAAGATAATGTTACCATGTACAGTGAAACATAAAGAGGCTGAGGAACTGGGAAACATGACCCTAAAATGTCCTCACTTTTAAATAAAAGTTAGCATTTCCAAGATCACTATTATATGCTAAATATTTAAAACGTCTTATTTTAAGTAATGCATACTATAGCATTTAAAGGTGAAATGTATCTACACAACTAACCTTCACAGGGTTCAATGAAAAATATAAGTGCATTACATTCTTATACATATATTTACATACACAGAACAAATAGCACAATGTCAACTTTAGAAACTAAATAGTAAGTAGGTAGTTCCTAGCTCATTATGCATTTTCACTTAATTGTATATATATTTTAATTCTCCATAAAAAACTTAAAGCAAATTATATATCTGTCAAAATCTGTGCTTATAATGATTAACAGTATAGTAAGCTAAACTTTGAAGGGTATTTTCAGTCATCATGAAATTGAGTTATTCATCCAAACTGATTATAAAAGAAGTAACTTCTAAAAACAAGTTGGTAATGCAGAGAAAGATATACATAGTGTTCTCTCATGTCCTCCTAGAACATGATAACCATCCAATGCCTGAAACCCATGAGACTCAGTGGGAATCGTGCAAGCAATAATAGACAGAGGCTCTGTCAATTTGTGCTGCCTGGGGGACTGCAGCAAGTCGAAACTTCTCTAGGTCTCAGGTACCTTTCTCCAGCATGGTAGGATTCCGTCCTTCACCAATTCTTGCCTATACCACTGCAGTAGCTTCCTAATTGGTCCCCCTGCACCAACCTTGATCCCCTACAACCTACTATGAACAGAGGTCACAGTAACCTGTCAGAAACACATTGGATTCATGTGATTCCCTACCTAAGGGCCCAAAGGACAAAGCCCAGCACTCTTGAAGATGGCATATTTTAAGCCATCCCAACCTTACTTGCCTCTTTCCTATCCAATCCTCTTGCTATTAGTTCTGGATCCACCAAAGCTCAGCTCAGGATCCAGCTGCCCCCTTCCATAACACCACGGTATTTCTCCTCTTCATGCTCTTACTGTCAAGCAGAATTTCATACTTTCCTTATTCTCACCTGTCCTTTTAAGCCTCGTGTCAAAGGCTGGTCCTCAGTCTGACAGTTGCTGAGCGCAGAGGAAGGGCAGATAGGAGCAACTGTTTAAGGAGTACAGGATTTCCACATAGGGTGATGGAAGTGCTGGGACTAAGTTTGGATGGTATTTACACAACAGTGTAGATGTAGTAAGTCTTTTTTTTTAGGTTTTTTGAGACAGGGTCTTGCTTTGTGGTTCAGGCTGGCCCTCAGCTCAGCCTCCAACTCACATCACAATCCTCCTGCCTCTGCCTCCCGAGTGCTGGGATTACAGGCGTGAGCCACCACGCCCGGCATTGTGGTATGTGGTACTGGTTGCGGGTCTCCACATCCAGTATTGTTATGTGGTTACCGGGGAATCGAACCCAGGTCCTTGCGCTTGCAAGACAGGCGCCGGAACCACTGAGCTAACTCCCCGGCCCAGTAAGTCTTACTGAATTGTTCGCTTTTCAATGATTAATTTCATGTTATGTGACTCTCACTTTTGGGTTTTTTTTGGTTTTTTTTTTTTGAGACAGGGTCTCGCTTTTATAGTTCAGGCTGGCCCTGAGTTTGGCCTTGAACTCACAGCAATCCTCCTGTCTCTGCCTCCAAAGTGCTGGGATTACAGGCATGAGCCAGCACACCTGGCACTGTGGTACGTGGTTACCAGGGATCGAACCCAGGCCCTTGCACTTGCAAGGCAGGCGCTGGAACAGCTGAGCTAAATCCTCGGCTCTCACTCTTGTTTTTAAAAGAAAAGGGAGCAGCAGTAGCTTACTTTGGAGAGGAAAAAAGCTTTGTGGATTCCCCACTCTTCAGTTTCGCGTGGATCAGCATCTTGCAAACGGAAATCAGAGCCTCACTATTTTGCATTACCTGTGATAGAGCTCCACCACAAAACTGTGAACCTCCTGTCCCCCTCACTTCCATTGCTCAGCTTAGCACAGCCCAGGCACTCAAGAAATAACATTCCATCATTTAGCAACTGAGAAGCAAAAATACAGTTATCTATCTCCCTCAGGGATGGAAGTTAGAGCAGGTATCTTTGGAAGATCCAGTGGTAGCCAAACCTATGGCACAGATGTTATTTGTTTTTAAGACAAAAGACGTTAATGGGTGAGTTGTTTTTTCTAAACAAAAACCTCAGCATTGAGGTTCAATTGCAGTGTTGGCACTGTGTGATACATAAGCAGGTTTGGGGCTGCTGTTTGGGCACTCAGTCTTTAAAAGGGTTGCCATCACTGTGCTTGGCTATGTGGAAAGGAAAAGACAAGGAAGACTACAGCTGATCCAAATACAGTAGTAGCCAGCAAGGGCAGGAGCAGAACAAACCCCACTTCTGGGTTAACTGTGCTGACAAATAAGCCCTGACCATGTCGTGTCATTTAATGTTCACAACTACTTTCCATCCAACTGTGTTTGTGTTCTCAATTTTTAAGCCTAGAAGAGATATGCTTTTCAAAATATATTAAAGTTATAGAAGGCTTTTGACTTCTTTGATTTAGGGAAATAAGGCAATATGAGTATCCTGTACTACCATTCTATTTATAAATTCCAGAAGTGAATTTCATGCATCTATTTTTAGGCAAATTCCCTAAAGAAATCACTTTGATTTTTCTCACATAAATAAGTACATGTTGTTGGAATTTCAATAATGTGATATATCCCTTAGGTGGCAAGACAAACATTAGCATAATTACAATAGTACGTTAAGGGTTTCCATATAATAAGGATGAGACAGAGACAGAATAAATGAGCATAATGTTAAATCTATTATTCCTGGATCTAGATTTATTCACCAAGGACCCATGGTTTGACTTATAGGGGTCAAAACATGCTGAACATAGCTAATAACAAAACTTTGCTTGCTCTTAACTGTTGTGGGAGAAAGGAAGAAGAGGAAGGTCGAGCTTGTTAACCTACAATAACTTCTGAAGATGAAACTTTGATGACTCCTCCAGAGATTGCTCTAAACAATGGTTTACACTTGTCAAGTATTCAAAATTTTAATTCAAGTTAAACTGTCCCTGACAATAACTTCCAGTTTAAACTGCAGCTTTAATTTCACTGAAATTCTTACATGACCACGAGTTTATGCCTCATCTGCTCCATTCTCTACCATAAAACCACAGTGAGTTCCCAGATCTGGTGCTCTTTCAGCAAGTTACATGATTTCACAGCTTCACAGCACGGTACTTGCTGTTCTTGTGCCTGGAAAGCCACTGGAATGCTCTACTGGCCCAGACCCAAGCTTCCAACCTTTCCCCTGACCCTGTTCTCCACATCTGTGCTCTCCCAGCAATTTACACAGACCTCTACTATGGCTCTGATACTGTATTACTGTTTCTGTTTTGTGCCTAACTCTCTTAACTCTTGAGGGCTGTACCTAGATCTTTCTTATTACAGAAAATTGAGGACACATGGTAAAATCAACAGAATTATCAAAGTAAAAATAATAGCATCCAGAATCACTAAGCGTACATATTAACTCATGACCAATTCTTTTACTTCCATTAACCACCCCCAGAATATTCTGAAGCAAAGCCCAGACTTCATGTCATTTTATTTGTGATTACACTTCCGAATATGTGTTTGAAAGATAAAGACTCTTTATGAACATTGTCATGTTACTATTATTGTCACACTTAAACGTAATTCCTTATCATCAAGTCTTCAGTTGGTGTTTACATTTCCTCTACTGTCATAAACTTTTTTGTATAACTTTTTAAACAGAGTCTAAAAGAACTCCACTATTGCAATTAGTTAATACATCATTTAATCTCTTAAATCTTTTATAATATGTAGGTTTCTCATCCACCTTTTTTCTGTTCATATAATTTTGGTTTTTTTGTTTTGGTTTTGGTTTTTTGAGACAGGTTCTCGCTTTGTACTTCAGGCTGGCCCTGAGCTCAGCCTCAAACTCACATCACAACAATCCTCCTGCCTCTGCCTCCCGAGTGCTGGAATTACAGGCGTGAGTCACCACACCCGGCACTGTGGTATGTGGTACTGGTTCCTGCTGGGCATGAGTCTCCACGCCCAGTATTGTATGTGGTTAACCGAGGATCGAACTCAGGTCCTTGCACTTACAAGACAAGTGCCGGAACCACTGAGCTAAATCCCCGGCCCGCTGTTCATATCATTTGTTTCAGAAGAAACCAGGTCTCTGTTCTTTAGTTTCTCACAATTAATTTCTGCTGACTGTTTCCCCATGTACATCTGTCCTCAGTATTTTCTATAATGTAGTGGTTACAGATATAGAAAGGTCTTGAACAGAAAGAGCTACTATATTCAGGCCCTGCAAAGTACGGTTTTTTGTTTGGTTGGTTGGGTTTTTTTTGGCAAGACTACTAGCGGTAGTGACTATATCACTACCTGAAGAAAAATTATGTCTACTTGTCTTTCTTTTTTGAGACCTTAGCAGTCTCTGATTATTGTCTAAACTCTTACTTAACCCATTAATTCACTAGGAATTGTAAAATCATAATTACTAATTCTGTCATATCCTTCATTTATTAACTAAAATATGTACTATACTAATTATATCATCCCTTTTTCACTAACAGAATATATGCTATACTAACTGTACCATCCCTTTCTCATCTATTTGCTAGGCTAAAATACCTTTTTGATTACTTGGTTACCCTAAGATACAGCTTACAAAGCACAACCAATGTTTCATTTTTTCCTCTTTGTTTTCCAGTTAAAAGAATACATCAGGCAGTCATGGCGGTACATGCCTGTAATCCCAGCACTCTCAAGGTGGCTGAGGCAGGAGAATCACCATGAATTCCAGGGCAGTATGTGCTGTCCACTGAGTTCAAGGCCAGCCTGAACAACATTAGTGAGATCTTGTCTCAACAAAAAATACCAAGCAAACAAATGAACAAAGAAGAATGCATCCATTCCTTATGAGCCTCCAACAGTAATAAATTACTTTCACATTTTAATCATCACTATGAAGTCATGATTTAGAGATGTTGGGCCACTGAAGTTGGTACCTCTATTGATGATCAAAGGTCCCAGCCTTGGCTAGCTGGGGGCCTCTTTGAGTTGGTTTCAGAGTTCTCATCCTAGTTAACCTCCTCACATTCTCGCATATCAAAGGACTCCAGGTCGTCTTGTATTTTTTCTGCTTCCAAATTAGAAGTATTCATTTCTTTGAAGAAGATAAAATTATTAATCCATTTTTCAGTCCTACTTATATATCCCATAAATGTTTTCCTAACTAAATAAGGTGACTACTGACCAAAGTCAAGTTCCTAAACTAATAATTTTAATTTGAACAATGTAGTAATTTTAAATTTGAACAAAGTATGTAACATAAAATAAAGACATACATGTTAGGTGTGACAGCACACACATGTAATCCCAGAACTCAGGAAGCTAAGACAGGGGGGATCCCTAATTCAAGTCCAACTGGAGGTCCTATCTCAAAATAAAAACTAAAAAAAACAACTGAGGAGGTGCAAAGGCCTTGGATTCAATCCCCACTATCATTCATATATAGTTACATATAATTTTTTATATATGTATATATATGTATATATATATGTGTATAGCTTCATCCTTATTAAAATAAATTATATATAGATGGCTTCATTCTTATTAAAATAAATAATTAAAATCCTCATTTCCTAAACTACTCATCACTTAAGTTTTTGGACTGATTATGTACCAAGAGAGCTATCAAAACAACTCTACTTCAGTACGGCAACAAAAATTTTGCAATTCAAATGTGTATGGTGATCAATGTGAATCCTGTGTCGGTGCTGAAATTACAAAGTATGAAAAGAGGGCTTCCTTACTGTAACCTTTCTTCAAGAATTAGTAGAAATATAATGCAAAGACAACAATAAGAAGTTGTCTAAATAAAGCTTTAATTAAGATAAGCATTTTAATTAAAAGTTGGACTCTATGAAATGAGTAGAGTGCTCAATTAAATATCATGAGTTTGGAATGAACACAATAATTTGTGATCTTAATTATTTACATCACCCGAAATTGCATTATTGAGACAACAGCAACATCTTTTTAAATATACCCACTGCTGGAATGAATGAGAAATATAAAGCCTTCATTCTCAAAATCATAACTAAAGCAAAGTATGTTTAATCCTTTACTTTTTAAATACTTCAAGGTAATTTTTTTAAATGGGAACCAAAAGAAATATTTTGAATATTTTTTCAGGTGCTATATTTCTAATTCTAAGACTTTTTTTAGAAGTATCAATATTTTTCAGGGTGCTTAAACATCAGCAAGATGCTTTAGAACACACTTATTTATAAAATCCTCTGCTCTATTTAAAGAGTAGCCTTACAATCAAGAATTTATTTGGTTACAATTTAAAGTAGAACCCTCTCCAAGATGTGTGCTAACATTATTTGCTTGTAGCACCTCCACTAGTTCTCTAAATGTAACCCCTAATTTTATTACTCAAGTCTCCTAGGACTAACTACTACGTGAAGAAGAAATGAGTCTATTCTCATTGTAAATACATTTGTACATATGCATGACAGATGTAACAGTATTTATAGTCATTTAACTATCACTTTAAAAAACTGAAGCTCTGGGCCAGGGATTTAGCTCAGTGGTTCCGGCGCCTGTCTTGCAAGCTCAAGGGCCCGGTTCGATCCCCGGTAACCACATACCATACTGGGCGTGCAGACTCACACCCAGCAGCAACCAGTACCACATACCACAGTGCCAGGTGTGGTGGCTCATGCCTGTAATCCCAGCACTCGGGAGGCAGAGGCAGGAGGATTGCTGTGATGTGAGTTGGAGGCTGAGCTCAGGGCCAGCCTGAAGTACAAAGCGCGATCCTGTCTCAAAAAAAAAAAAAACCAAAAAAAAAAACAAAAAAAACTGAAGCTCTAACTTACAAGGTAATTAAAATCAGATGTGATAAAAATATTCTAGTTTATGATTAATAGATGCAGTTATCTCCAGATGTGACTAAAAATGGATTAACCCTCAAATGTATTTACCCTCAATTTGTAATTCTGAATTACATTTACTTATATGTATACAAACACATCCACATTTAGTGAACTCTGAACTCAATATTACATGTGTAACAATGGAGCTATTCAGAATATTTTAAATTACTTTTTCTCACATAAACTGTACATATATAGAATTATATAGAGCACGTTAAACTAGGATGCTATACTTCACATACCATGTTATAAAGTATTTACATTCCTAACATATCTCACTCTACTGCTCAGTTAACTTCTTCAGATAATAAGCTCAAACACACAGAGAAAACTATAATATAAACATTTTTAATGTTTTTTCCTTAAATCAAAGTAGTGCAGAGCAAACTGTGTAAATAATTACATGAATGTTTTAAGATTCAGATTAGGAGATTCAAACAGGGAAAGAGACAAAGAAAGATTGCAAGATGTATCCTCTCTTACCTTATACTGGAATAAATTCTACATGTATCAAAGACTTAGATGTAAAAATATAAAATAAACAAAAACTCTAGAATAAACTTTTAAGGATTTTTTGCTTAATACTGCCCAGTAAAGGGCCAAGATGTAACATATATCTAGGGGCCAGGGAGTTAGCTCAATGGTTCTGGCACTTGTCTTACAAGTGCAAGGACCCGGGTTCGATCCCCGGTTAACCAGATACAATACTGGGTGTGGAGGAGACTCACGCCCAGCAGCAATCAGCACCACATCCCACAGTGCCGGGTGTGGTGGCTCACGCCTATAATTCCAGCACTCGGAAGGTGGAGGCAGGAGGATTGCTGTGATGTGAGTTTGAGGCTAAACTCAGGGCCAGCCTGAACTACAAAGCAAGACTCTGTCTCAAAAAACCTTAAAAAAAAAAAAAAAAATGAAAAGAAAAAAGGATGTAACATATATCTAAAAGTAACAAGATATAGGTTATAAATTCAATTGCATAAAAACAAGTATTTTTGCAAAGCAAATAGTAACAGTAAAAAGTTATGGCAAATAATCAATAAAGAATTAGTCCTGTTTATTCAAAGTGCTACCTGATACAAAGTAGACAGTAACACATAAGGAAAAAAATACAATAGAAAAAAAATAAGCTGTTCACAAAAAATATGCCAAAGGCTTATAAAAAATGAAAACATGCTCAACTTTAATCATAGGGGAAATACAAATCTCAAGTATTTTGAGATACCATATTTCACCTAATAGTCTAGCAAAATTCAAAACTTTTAAGACTTTTAATAAAAGCTTGGAAATTTTTTATGAATACATATGTTGCCTGTTTCATATAAGAATATTTGACAAGATCCTTCTAAAATACAATTGCATGTATCCTTAGCCCTGGAATTCCACTTTCAGGGACTGATCAGATACATTCAGGCATACACACACCTCATGTAAATTTACTCCTCAAAGCATTGTGTATTATACCAAATATTTAAATGTAGAATGCTAAATGAACCTAATGAACAGTTTTTTTTTAAATAGTACAGGAAACAGCAAATACAGTGTTATTATTTCTATAACAGACAAATATTTATATTCATGTTTGATTGAATGTATACTGAGCTCTCTTTGGTGGAACATGCAGATGACTAACAATACCAGCTGCCTCTGCAGACGGTGCAGTGGGAGGCTGAAGATATTAAACCATGTGTTATACACTTCAAAACATTCACAGGCAAAGGGAAAAAGAGAGTGTGTCCAGCATGGCGCCACACAACTGTAATCTCAGTGCTCCATGAGGCTGAGGCAAGAGGATACAAGTTCAGCCCAACCTGGGTAATTTAGTGACTTAGAAACCTTATCTTAGTGCAGGACATGGTGGCTCACGCCTGTAATCCCAGCACTCAGGTGGTAAAGGCAGGAGGATTGCTGTGATGTGAGTTTAAGGCTGAGCTCAGGGCCAGCCTGAACCACAAAGCAAGACCCTGTCTCAAAAAAAGAAAGAAACCTTATCTCAAAATAAAAAAGAAAAGAAAATGGGCTGTGGAGATAGCTCAGTACAAAGTTTCTGGGTTTGATCCTCAGAACCACAAAAAAGAGAAGGACCCAATCCTAAACATACACATATATATAATTAAATCAGGGACTGTGGTGTATACAGATTGAAAAGCAGAAGGAATCTAATTCTCCTGTGTATCCTTTCATTCTATCAATATTTAATTTGGTTTGATTAGTATCAGTGATTTACTTCATTTAAAATCTTACAAAACATTCCAATACAGTATTTACAAACTGATATTCGCCTTTTGTAAGCAAATAGGTTCCATTTTATACTATATATTTCATTTTTCATGTAATTAAAGAAAAATAACAGCAAGTTCAATTTAGTGAGTGCTGAAAGGTAGACTTCATATTCCAAATGTATTGAATGCAAATCCACATTCTGATAATACCAAAACAAAACTAATCATTTCTCTGTATTTCTAGAAGAGAAAACAGGACACAGTTAAGACATATAAATCCCTACATGTAATGTAAATCCTTAGTGCAAACCAATGAAAAAACAGAGCTAAAGTATACCCTCTATAAAGCTGAAAATAAAACCCGTATTATAAAGAAGTTAAATCTTTAACTATGGTAACCGCCGGTATCACTACTACCTATCTTTATCTTCTTAATTCTTTTTAAAAGAAAAAACTGTGATGGTAATAACAAAATGGAAACAAAGCTTATGTATATAGGGGGTGGGGATTGTAGGGTGAGTAGGGGAATGAGAAAAAATGAGAATCAAGTCATGCCATATACTGGTACAGACTGTCAATGTTGAGTGTGATCATGATATGTAGTGTGATCATGATATGTATATAAAAGTACCTATTTCACAATAAAAAAGTGAAACAAGGAACTTTTATCAACTTATAAAACATCTTCATGCTTTATTCAATATCAAGTATCCATTCTTTTTATTTTTTTGAAATGGAACTTTTTTTTTTTTTGAGACAGGTTCTAATTATGTAATTCAGGCAGGCCTTGAACTTACTGTGTAGTCCAGGCTGGTCTCAAACTTGAGGCGATCCTCCTGCCTCAGCCTCCTCCCAGAATGGGAATCTAGAAGTCTAGTTCCTTCATTATTTCTTCTATATTTGAGTAATCTTAGAAATAGGCAGGTAGAGAGAAAGGCCAGTCTGAATTTACTCAAAAACAGATGTAAAGGGAGAGCTAAAGAGAGGGGAGGTGAATGGAGGAAAAAAGTAGAATTGGGTGCAAATTCCATATGATAAATGCAATCATGTTACCAAAACTGTGCCAATAAAATTAATTCTTAAAAAAGCAAATGTAGACTCCTACTATTCTCATAAAAAGCACATCATCCTTTTCTCTAAATCTTTGTAAAATTACAGAGGTTCACGTTAATTACCACCACTTGACAAGTGAGCTATTTGAACATTTCGTCTCCTCTCTGGTGGAGTCTAGTAGACTTTTTAAATGGGATTTACTCTAATAACAGAATTCTGATACTACTGCCATTCTTCTAACCTGCCAGATTATCTAAAAATCCCAACATCTGCACTCAGGCTGTTTCCCGGGATTTCTGCTTTCTTGCCAGCTCCTGGGAGGCCGCGAGGACGGCGGCCCCTGAGCCCGCTCAGCGAGGCCGGCAGCGCCCTGCGGGGACGGAGGTCCCGCGGGCGACTGTCCCGCAAGTGACACGTGCGCGGCCAGCGGGTCACGCACCCCACGACCTCGGGCACGGCACCGGGAAGGGCTCTCTCTCCCAGCTAAGCCCGTCGAGCCCTCGGCCTCGCTGGGCCCCGGACAGTGACAGCGGACACACGCCGTCCACGCAGCTGGACGGGCTCCGACTCGGTCCCGCGTCCGCGCGGAACAGTGCGAGCGGGGGACCCTCGCCCCGGACTCCGGGGCTCCCGCCGCACAGGCTCCGGGACGCGGGTGGGGGCAGGGACGAGCCGAGGGTCCCCGGGCCTGACGGAGGTCGCGCTCGCGGGAATCGGGCGCCGAGCACCCGGGGCGCGCGGGCCGCGGGACTCACCGCGCTGGCGGCGGCGGCGGACGACGCGGGGTTGGGCGCGTCCTGCCTCCTCAGGCGGGACTTGAGACTCTTCATGGCCGGCGCTCAGCAGTCCTGCTCCCGGAGGGAGGGCGCCCGCGCCGGCCCGCGCGCGAACCTTCAAGCTGCGGGCTGGGAGCGCGCGACTCAGCGCCGGAGGAGTAGACCGCGGGGGCGGCGCCCAGAGCGCCCGCCCCACCTGCCACCCCGGGCCCGCGGCCGACGCTCCTCGCCCGAGGGGGGTCCTGGCCACAGCCAATCGCTGTGCCGTCTTCCCGGAGTGGGGCCGACCCCGGCCAATCGGAACCCGGGAAGGGGGCGGGACTTCCCCTTTAAACTGAATAACACTCTTCCTCTCTCCGCTGAAGGAGCTGGAAGCTTCGTTTGGAACAGCTGAGAAGGTGCACGGTCGGGTTCTAGACTCTGAGCCTCCCTACCTGGGTGCTGGAGCTAGAGTCCACAAAGACAGCAAGTTCCACCTTAGGTGAGCTCTCCTCTTCCCAGACCCGCCCCCTCTTCCCACCCACGTGTTCTCTCCGGAGTAAAGTTCTCTTCCTTCCGTCAGTCACAGGAACGACTCTGGGTTACCTGCACACCGACCAGCATACGAAAGCAACTTCCTTTCTTTTTTTGATGTTTCATGACACAGATCCCAGGATCACATGCATCACAACGTCCAGAAACAGTGTCAGAGAAGGAAGGACCTAATTGTACAGAAAGCCATACAGTGAAGAACACGCTTTGACAGATGCCACAGTAAAAATCAAAGCATGTGTTAAATTACCTGGAAAATCTGGTGCTTTGGTAGGAAGGAGATGGGAAGGAGCATCGGTAAATAAAAGTTGCCCGAGCCGGGGATATAGCTCAGTGGTTCCGTTGCCTGTCTTGCAAACGCAAGGACCCGGGTTCGATCCCCGGTAACCGCATAACAGTACTGGGCGTGGAGACTCACCCCAGCAGCAACCAGTACCACATACCACAGTGCCGGGCATGGTGGCTCACGCCTGTAATCCTAGCACTTGGTAGGCAGAGGCAGGAGGATTGCTGTGATGTGAGTCGGAGGCTGAGCTCAGGGCCAGCCTGAACCACAAAGCGAGACCCTGTCTCAAAAAACCTTTAAAAAATGAAAAAATAAAAGTTGCCCACATAGTCAGTAGAAACACTGACATTTTACAAGCAAACCATATAATGAATTTATCCAACTATACACATGTGCACATACCCTATATTTTTTTTTTCAGTGTTTTGAAACAGGGTCTCGCTTTGTAGTTTAGGCTGGTCCTAAACTCAGCCTCCAACTCAGCAGTCCTACTGCCTCTGCCTCTCGAGTGCTGGGATTACAGTTGTGAACCACCAAACCCAGCATTGTGGTATGTGGTACTGATTACTGGTAGGTGTGAGTCACCTTGCCCAGCAGTGTTGTATGTGGTTACTGGGGATCTAACCTGGGACATTGGGTTTGCGAGGCAGGCGCTGGAGCTAAATCCCTGGCTCTTTATTCTTTTTCTTTAGTAACAGAAGTAAAGTGTACAATTAATTTATCCTACTCAAATATACATGGATGAGAGTCGCTTAACAGAAAAGCATAAGAGATAGTCTGAGAGCAACACCCAGTAATTTGCTGATAATGTAACTGCTTCAAGAAAACCTTTCTTGGAGTCATTTTTCTCAGAGAGATGTTTACTCTAGCAAGCGCCCATTTGAAAAGACAAACAGTTCACATTTCTAACAAAGGACTCTTTTTGTCCTGAAAGGGCAATTGCTTTCTTAGGAGTTTCCTTAGACTAACTTAGGGCTTTATTCCGGTATTGCAAGAAAGTTTTCAGAACTCTCTTGGAGTTCAAAGACTGTGTTAGTCCTTAACAAAAAGTCAGTAATGAGTACCTGTAAAAACTAGTAAACTTTCTCTCAATTAGCTTTGTGTAAGGATATTTCCTTTTCCTGAAAATCTAGGCTCTTTTAGTTTTTATGAGCCTTTTTTTTTTTGTTTTGTAATCAAGGTCTCACTATGAGATTTAAGCTGGCTTTGAACTCACTATGTGGTACAGGCTGGCCTGAAATTCATGGCAGTCTTCTTGTTTCAGCCTTCTAAATGCTAAGATTGCAGGCATAGACCACCACATCCAACTTGTTGCTTCCTTATCATGTCTCTGAGTGGCCATTACTCTCCATCCTCACTCCCACTGCAGAGCCAAGATAATCTTGTGTCTGAATTTACTGATCAGCAACTTCCTGATCAGTATCCCAACTTCCACTCTAGTGCTTCTCCTATCACCACTGAGTCACTAACCATCCTCAGAAAGTCTTACAGAACTCTCCTTTGTCCAACAAACCTTCAGCAGCTCCTGAAAAAGATCTTTCTGTACTTAAGAATCTACAACACGGACCCAAAACCTGTTCTCCAGTTGGCCCAAGCAAATTACTTATCATCCCTTCTTCAAAACTGAGTCCTGCCTGTTGATTATGCATGCTGATTCCTCTTCTGATAATTTTCTATCTACCTTCATACCAGAAAATACTGTTGCTCCCTAAGTGGTTGGGAAGGGCACAAGAGACACGCAAGCTCTTCTGGAGGAATGTGCTACTCTAGCTAGGAGTTAGTTATAGCTAGTACATTTAATTTGTAAAAAGTCAAGGTCTACACATACGTATGAGCTTTACTTTAATAAAGGAAAAGTGTTCTTTTTAAAAATAAAACATTCACCGTTTCCAAAGAACCTTCCCTGATCACTCAACTGAAAATGATCCCCACTTCCATTCTTTGGATGTTTCCATTAAAGTAATTATACCTTTCATTTGATCTAACACATGATCTAAACTCACTACTGGGCTTCAGACTCCTTAAAATCAAAATAGCTGAAACATTTTTGAATGTCCTAGAATGTTAGAATGTTATGTGTGTTTAACAAGTATTTCCAAATGAGTCAACACGTTCTTTGTTGTTACTAATGTGAATTTTGGTGGTTTGTCCTATGCATTTGTATGACACTGGGAGGACCCCTCTTTACCAAGAATACAGGAGAAATGACCTAAGGCTATGTTGCTGCTTAAATACTTGTCCCTCAATTCCTTCATTTAGGACTCGAGATAAGCACCGGCTTACCATCTGGTTCCCCAACTGAATGTTAAACGTTAATTGGCTTCAGTAGCACTGTCTCCCCTATGTAATTGGCTGTTGAGTTAATTGCAGCTTTATGCTGTTCTGGTGTCTCCAGGAGCATCCAAGTTATCATAGCCCTGGTGACTGGCATCTTTTCCGTTGTTACTGGAGAAAGCAAACAGACACAGCCACAAGTATAGCTTGCATCAGGTTCCAAAAATGTTGGGCAAGTTATTTTTATGAACTGTCTGCATGATGTCCCCATGATGTCCATGTCCAGTGGCCCTTGTGGATTTTTCCAGACTAGAAACTTGATAGTTGATGTCTGCTTATTCCCATTTAAGAGCAGCTGAGTAAATAGTGCTGGTGAGAATATGCTGTGAAGTTTTTTTATACTGATCTGGAAGCCCCTTTTATGAAGCAAATGCACTATTATTAGAGTTTAGCCAGACAGGTTTGATTTGTTTTTGTTCATTATTATTACTTTTTTATTTTTATCTTCCCTTCAAAGAAAGGTGCACTTACCAAACCTAAATGGCTTTTTATCACCTTGTTGAATCTGTATCAAATACTTTTTCTTTTTACAATATATGCAACCAGAAAGGGTAACACACTTTTTAAATTAGTTTACACAGGCACATGGTTTTTAAAAAATGTCAAATAATACAAAAGGGTATAGTGAGTCTCTTTATTATCCCTTTGGCACCTGCTGCCAGGAACTTGTGTTCTAGATAAGGAAACAGAGCTAGCATAGATAGTCTATTTGGACAACAGCTCACTAAAATTTATGGCAGGATTGCAGATGTGGGGGGCATTCAGAAAGGGAAAAGATCAGGAGATAAACTTGCATAAAGGAGCTATCCCCAAGTTCAGGCCTTTGGGTGGACACAGGTGAGAAGTAACACTAGGTGGGCAGATGATACCAAGGAACCTAGGTAGAAGAGAGAAGAAAGCACAGTTGGGAAATGCGTGCTGAAAACTCAGATGATGCTAATGACAAAGATGATTTCTCAGAAGAAGAATAAAGAATGGACATGCCAAATCTAAAATTTATACAGAAGATGATTCCTCTCCAAACAGGAAGAACTCTTTCCAAGTAAGCTTGGTTTATGAATTCCATGTCCAGTGACTTCCTGGGGAACCCAACCAGTAAAGCCAGCCAACAGTTCCATGGCGAAACCCAGAACATCCTTCATTCTTTCTTAGCTCAGGTGCCAAAGAAAATAGCTGGGAGAGCAGCAAAGGCGACAGAGACACAGGAAGGGCATCCCCACCCAGAGCTCCTACAGCAGCCCCAGGAATGCAAGACTTGAGGCAGTTCTCATACCCTCTTCTCTCACCATATTCAAAACTAAAACACATTACATAAGAGAGCTTTAAAAAAATAAATAGGTCATCTTTGGCACTAATTTGTAAACCATCTGTGTTTCTGGTAAGCTGTCCAGTGATTCCATCCTGGAAAACTAGAGTGGGAAGAAGAAAAGTGGGAAGAAAAGATAGCTTCTATGAATACAACCTCCTTGTGGGAGGGTTACTCAGTACTAAAACGTCTGGGATGTCAGTTCCTCCTTGGAGAAACAACTGTAATCTCCCCTGCTGAGAGTTGTTTTGTGTTTAGCAATCTGAAATTTACCAATTATCTCTTGGACAGGGCTACTTTCTTCCTCATCTACCTTGATATTTAGACTGTCTAGGACACATGGATTATGCTGTCAGTTTCAACACACAGAGAAAGGGAGCAAAAAAGCAAGGAGAATCATGGTCATGAACGAAGTCGGACTTGCCCTATATATTGACCTTATATCTAAAAGCCGTTGCAATACCCACCATTATTCCTTGGCTTCAAGTTTAGAGTCAGGAAAACCCAACAATTTTCACTTGGTAAAAATTAACCTTTGTTATCAAGTGTCCATTATAAAAGCTCCAGAAATACCAATGCCTTCCCTTTAGTGAAATTAGTGGCCTTGTGGGCCCCATGGTTCAAGGCAGAAGCTCTTGATACCTTTTAAAGCCTGGAGACTCGATAAACAGCAGGGATTTAGTTCAGGGATCAGTAAACATCTGATTCCCTAGGAAACTTTCCTGGACCTTGAAGTTTTCTTATCTTAGTCAGGATACCAGGATAAGTATACACAATGAGCTAAATGACTGTCAAAACTTCAGCACTGTGGAGTAGGATAAACAGAAAAGCCTCTTGATTTGGAGTTCAAATTATTGCCGATCAAAGTTGTCTCTACAGTTTTTAAATGATGCCTTTATTTGTCCTGCATACACTTTCCCTTCCAGCTTGCCAAGGCAGTTTTGAAAGTCCTAGCAAGATATTCAAAAAATACCCTTGACTGAGTGATTTGACTGTGAATAAATTGTGACTTACTCAGTGTCCCCAGTTACTCTGTGCTACTCTCTGCTACTGACCCTCACATTCAAATGTATGTGGAAAATAGATATCTAAGTTTTATGATGGCTGTTCAGCCACAATCTTATGGTCACTTAAACTGAAACTGCTACTGACTATATTGGTTGAAGTTATACTGAAAGAAAGACCATAGGCAAAATACTGGGTAGATTTATGATCCAGTAAGTTATATGTAAGCATAGTTGTTATATATGTTGTAATAAATTACATTTTATGTCATATGAAAGTGCCCTATTTTATATTTTCATGTACTATTTTGAATTCTTTCCTCCATTATCCTTACAGATATATGCAAGTCCTGATTTTCCTCTAAACATTGAAGCCTGTAAGTACAGATAAAATATGTATTTTAATCTTAAAAATTACTCACTCATGATACATTATAATTCATTCACTGACTTTGTTTGTTTAATTGGATTACCAAAAGACTCAGATCTGCTTCCTTAGAAGAGAATAGCTTATAAAGTTTTTCTTTTCCTCCAGGCTTCTTCTTTAAAACTACCCAAATTAATATGTAAATATTCACTGAAAATTAAAATACAATTTTATATCCAGTTGCAAAGTAGTACTTGACTGTGGTGCTTATCTAGGGGAAATTTTTAATTAAGGTACAATTCTTATACCCACTGACATTATTCCATATTGCATTTTAGCCACCAGGAATATTTTTAAAGTATATTTTATTTAGATTTTTCCACAGTTATATGCTCATGAACTGATCATATCCATATTCATTATATTATCTATGCCTGTTTCATAGAGATGTTGACAAGTATTTGATAATAATGAGTTAATGTATGTTTGTCTTATTGAAGTTTTGTGAATGCTGCTGCCACAAGCAAAATACATAAAATAACCAGTAAATTAAAATACCAACACACTCTCAGCATCAAAGGAGTTACATTTTAATTTTGTCCTGCTGGGGAGGAGCAGGTATATATTATGATCCATAAACTTCAAACCCATCCCTGGGCCTAAACAGCAATTATAACAATTCCTTTGAACCTCCAAAGGGTGTGCTCCATGCATTTACTTCAAATCAGGGCATGGCCTTTGAAGACTGACCTGAAAAGTGCATCTCTCTTACCTCTGAGACATCGAGTGTTGAGAGTATAATAAACACTCTGGATCCATCGAGTTCTTGGCTCATGGCATTCATCAAGTCAACAAGTGCGTGGAACACTAAGATCCCTAACACCCACGGGATTGGACCCTGGGTAGGCAAGTCAAGCTCTAACTAACATAACTTTGAGGGATTCTCAACCATGAATCACAGCAAAATCACTTGACAACAGTGTTGGTGGCATAACTCTTCCAGCTGGAAATCTCCCATCCAACACTACATTTCTTCAGATCAACATCCCTCACCGCAGCTTTCCAGACCTACCAAAATGTTTACACTTTAAATGTGCCCCCTACCCCGTACCAGGGATCAAACTCAGGACTTTGTGCTTGCCAAGCAGGGGCTGCTCCACTGACCTACATCCACTGCCTTTACTTTAAACAGCATTTTGCTTAAATCACAGTTTTGAAAAATTTTGACTGATATATAAAATTGTACATGATTATAGAGTACTGTGTGATGTTTCTATACACGTCATTGAATAGTATTCAAATCAGGGTAAACTTATGTATCTCATAGAATATTTATCATTTCATTACAGTGAAAACTTATAAAATCTAGCTTTTTAATAAATGTATAATACATGATTATCTATAGTCATACTGTTGGACAGTAGAACATTAGAACTTTTTTCTCTTATCTAACTAGAACAGTACTCATTAATCAACCTTTCTCCATTTCTTCTTCCTTCCTCTCTAAATCACACTTCTTTCCAAAAGGAAATTGAAGGAACTTGTAAAACATTTTGTTATCATGGTTCTGATAACAAAAGTGGGAAATAAATTGAAGGAAGAAAGAATGCATATTCGCTGCTGTAAGCTGGGTATAGTAGCACAACCTCAGGAGGCTGAGGCAGGAGGATTGCCATGAGTTCAAAGTCAACCGGGGCTGCATAGTTGTTTCTAGGCCAGCCTGAACTACACACACAAAAAAACAAAAAACAAAAAAATCCCACTGTTGTTGAGACTGCTTGCTGTCCTGGAGTTTGAAATAAAGCTTCAGTTTCCTAATAAACAAAAATTGAAAGAATTAATATCAGTTCTATTACTGGAACCAAAAGGCACAGAGGTTCTGAACAATAATAGTACAGGTTTTCTGATGCAACCTTCTGAAATGAATTTCTCGTGTGGGTGTGACTTAACCTATAGGACTGGGAGCACTGTAATAAACAATCTCTTCAATTACAAGAAATTTTGTAATTGGAACTTTGTTGGGTGTTTAGAATAGTCATTCATTCCTACAGCAATTATTGGTTAGTCACCCATGATACATGAGACAGTGGAAGGGAAACAATAGGAGCCAGGATGGACAAAGGGCTTGTTCTTTTGGAGCTTAATTCCAGCAAGAGTCCTGGGAGAGAGGAGACAAAGTAAAGAAGTGACCCAGTTAAGTTCAGACTATAATGAATGAGGAAAAAAGAGTGATCTGCTGGAGAAAGAGAGGAGATGACTTTATAGATTGGGTGGTCAAAGAAGATCTCTCTGGAGAAACAACTTCAAGTAAGAGCTAAATGATAGAAATGCACATCCCAAGCATTGATATGGAAACAGAATATTGCAAATGCAAAGGCCCTGAGAAAAGGTCCAGCTTGGCTTGTGGCAGGAACATACTGAAGACCAGAGTAGCTGGAGCATATAGGAGAAGAAATTGAACAGGATGATTTTAGAAAGTGGGCTGAGACAAGCATATAAGGTCCCAGAAATCCAATGTAAGGATTTAAGATCACTGTGTAATAGACATTTATAATCAGCAGATGATATTATCCAACATATCAAAAAGATATATCTGCTGCTGGGGAAAGAACTGATCATAAGTATCCAAGAAGGAAAGCTAGAGGACTTGAATCAGACTGGAATAGTTCAGGTACAGAGCCAACTTGCTGGTTAGATTGCACACGGGGAACAAGATAGTAAGCAGCTAAGTAGATGGTGCCATTTACTGAGTGGAAATGACCAGGAGGAGCTATGTTGGAAGGAAAATCAAGAGTTCTATCAGTGGTACTGGTGTGGGATGCCCAAGGGAGCATCTAAGTGAAAATTTAAGTCTAAATTTTAAGAAGGAAATTCATTACAGAAATGAAGCTGGAGACAAAGATATGGGAATCATGGGCAGATAAATGGAATTTAAAACTATGGAACCAGATGAGATACTTTATGGCTGAAGAGGGTCAAGGGCCAAGACATAGGTCCTGCAACATTTAGAAATCAAATCAAAAGTGCCCAAAAGGGCACCTGAGAAGGAATGCTTTGAGAGCAAGCAGAAAATTGGAGACTAGGATGACACACAGAAGCCAAAAGAATATGGTTTTTCAAAGATCAAGACTGCCAAATACTACTGAAAAATAGAAAAGCACAAAGACAGAGGAGGGACCACTGGGTTTGACATCATGGATGGGACCAGTAGCCTTGAAAAAGCAGTTTGCACTAGTTTTGGGGGACAGAAGACTGACTAAAGTAGACTTGGGGAAGAATGGAAAGTGGTAGGATGGAAACTACAGCCCATGTGGGTGTGAAGGGAGCAGAGAAATGAGATTGCAGTTGGAAAGGGGCAGAACATCATGGAAAGCTTTTTACCTTTAAGGTCGGAGTGACTATAACCTTTTTATAAGCCGAAGGGGGAGAAGAGCTCATAACACAGGGAAAGGATATGAGTTGAATCTTTAAGGTAAGCGGTGTTATCCCTTTGAATGGAGCTTAAGCACATCATCTGTAGCAACAGGACAAAGGCAAAACATACAGGTGTGGGGCTGGGGATTTAGCTCAGTGGTTCCAGTCCCTGTTTTGCAAGCACCAGGGCCCAGGTTCGATCCCCCAGTAACCACATATACCATACTGGGTGTAGAGACTCACGCCCAGCAGCAATCAGTACCACATAACACAGTGCCAGGTGTAGTGGCTCACAACTGTAATCCCAGCACTCGGGAGGCAGAGGCAGGAGGATGGCTGTGAGGTGAGTTTGAGGCTGAGCTCAGGGCCAGCCTGAACTACAGAGACCCTGTCTGAAAAAAAAAATACAGGCGTGGATACTTACAAGTAGGTAGAGTCAGTGGAAGGAAAAGAAAAAGGTCTCATCTGAATTGCTTCTAGTTTCTCAGGAACCATAATCAGCAGTGAGAAGGAAGATGGATAATGAGGAAACAGTGCTTTGAAAGTTTGAAGAATGATGAGAATATATGAAGCTCAATATTTTAAGTCTTACAATCCCCAAAATATCAATGTGGTGTGCCTGACCTAAGAAATATCCAATACTGTTCTGAAAGTATGAAGATAATTTCTCCCATCCATATCTTTCTACAGCAAACAGACCAGCTCAGACTGGGACTGTCAGTAAGCCACCAAATAGCCAACAATTCACTTGTGTTCCAGAGCTGTACACGAACTGGTCAAAATATTGTTCACCAAACACCACTTTCACCCTTCTATATGTATCTCCCCCTGCTGAGAGATTGAAAGATGTACAATACTACTGTTTTATATCTAAAATTTATTGAAATATTACCATGTGACAAGCACCGTGCTTGATTTTTGTTTGTTTGTTGAGACAGGGTCTCGTTTTGTAATTCAGGCTGGCCCTGAGCTCAGCCTCAAACTCATATCACAGCCATCCTCCTGCCTTTGCCTCCCGAGTGCTGGGATTACAGGCGTGAGCCACCACGCCCGGCCCTGTGGTATGTGGTACTGATTGCCGCTGGGCATGAATCTCCATGCCCAATACTGTATGTGGCTATCAGGGGATCATTCCAGGCCCTTGTGCTTGCAAAACAGGCGCTGGAACCATTGAGCTAAATCCCCAGCCCTGTGCTTGATTTTTTATGTGTTATATCTTTTTAATACTCCAAGCAATTAAATGAGCAGCATACACTGTTATTATCCTAGTTTTACAATTAATACAGCCAAAGCTTTCATTGCTGGGCCGGGGATTTAGCTCAGTGGTTCCGGCGCCTGTCTTGCAAGCGCAAGGACCTGGGTTCGATCCCCGGAAACCACATACTATAGTGGGCGTGGAGACTCACCCCAGCAGCAACCAGTACCACGTACTACAGTGCCGGGCGTGGTGGCTCATGCTTGTAATCCCAGCACTCTGGAGGCAGAGGCAGGAAGATTGCTGTGATGTGAGTTTGAGGCTGAGCTCAGGGCCAGGCTGAACCACAAAGCAAGACCCTGTCTCAAAAAAAAAAAAAAAAAAGCTTTCATTGCTAAATTATACTAGTATATGAGTTTACAAAGTCCATTAGATGAGGACAGAGAGTTAGCAATTAGCAGTCAAGCCACGTGGTTATGAATGGAGTTAGGTAAATAGTTGTAAAACCATATCCTAGTAAAGCATTCCTGACTATAAGTAGTTTGTCCATGTAGGAAAAACTAAATGAATTGACCTATACATATAAATTATTTGTTGTAGAAAGTTAAGTATTCAGAAAGTCCAGCTGAGAAATGAGATTTTAAAAAGACCTCTCGACATCTAGTGGTGTACAGTGTTTATACCATGTGGCTTTTGGGTTGGTGGCTGAGAGGTGCATGTGTTGATCATGGTAATCATCCATTTCCATTGTCCATCATAGTGTTCAACCTATCAGTGTGACATGAGTCAAAAATTCTTGAAAATTTAGAACTCCTAAAGTGAGTTTGCTCTAGCATATTACTGGAAGTACTTAGGATGCATCCTTCTGGTACCACCATGTCTTGTATTTCTTAGGGCAAGAGGCAAGGATAACTTTGGGATGGGTGAGCTTCAGCTGGTCTGAGATTATAACCTTCCTCCTTCCCATTGGCTAAGTGAGCCAGATAGAATAGGAATTCCAAGCATGAATTATACTATTGCTAATATATTGTTAATGTCAGAGTCAAGCATAGGGATGATTGTCTTCTTTCATTCCATGTACTTTGTTTACACTTATACTTGCTTTCAAAGTATTGAAGAGACTATATGAATAAGATATAATCAGATATTGTAACAAACAAAAAAATTCAATACAGAGGACCCCAGAGGTCCATTCCTGTGTTTCATTGTATTCGTGTGATTTTAGGCCCACATTTGTAAACAGTAGTTTTAGATACCTTCCCTAACTAAGCTCCTGAGAAGTTGGTGTTGATTTATAACGTTGTGTGAAAGACTTGAGTTTCCTCAATGAAAGCAATTTATGTGTAGAGTTTTAACTTAATGTATCTTAAACAAAGGATTCATTGACCTTCTAGTTTCCAGTTTGGGAATGGTAGTACTTGCCAGAGTGGCACATTCATAAAGTCATGGGTAATTGTTAAGTGAACTTTCAGAACCATGTCTTTCTGGTTTCATTTGTGATTCATGTCAGAACAGGCCTGGCTTAGATTCCAGGGTTGAAACAAACCCCTGAGGTAGAATCAGCTTTTCCTTCAGACTTATCTTCTAGATTTAAAAAAAAAATGTTAATATCCCTGGTGTTTTAAAATTAATGTGTTTCCTACAGTCTTTTGTCATATAAAGAAACAATCTAGTCAGTAGTGCTCACAATTGGGATAAATATCTCAAAAACAAGTAGCGGAGAGCATTCTTAAAAATAGAAAATTTAGCCACCTGAGAGTTCAAGAGGGAAAAAATGTCTTCATGTATTAAATATTTGTGAAACACCTGTTAAATGCCAGGCACTGTTCAGAACCCTTGAGACCCATTGTCTTCACAAGAGAAAACTGTGCTTGCCCCACTATATCCTCATAACTAATTCTTCATCTGCTTCAGATGTCACCTTTGTGCTGAGTCCTATCTTGCCCTAATCAGCCCTCTCCCACTCCTGCTACACTTCTGATCTCCTTCTTTTTTTTTTTTCCCACGGCACTGACAAACATTTCTTCTTCTAACACACTACATAAATAAGTCTTATATAACAAATCAGGAACTGGCAGGTGCCAACATGGCTGGAACAGAATGAGAAATGGCAAGGAATGGAGGAAATGACCCGAGAGATGTTTGATGACCTAGATCTACAAGCCTGACAGATACCCTACAGACACAAGACATGGGGAACCGTATCAGGGTTCTGCTGTACCCCAAGTGAGAGGCAGGGCGACCACATGAGGGGAGAAAGATTAGATTCTGCCCATCTCATTTTGATGGGTGGCTGGGAAATGTGTGAACAGGACTCATTTGTGAATCTGAGCTCTTGAAAGGATAAAATTCTCATCAGCTCAGAGGAGAAGGCAGTGGCAGAGCAGGCTGCAGGGAGCTGGGAAGAGCAGGAGTTCAGTATTAGATATGTGAAGTGTAAGACACCCATTACATATCTGAGTAGGCTGTTGGATGTATTAACCTGGAGGTCAGGAATGAGATCTGAGATGGAAAGAGAAATTTAGAAGTCATTAGGATATAGCTGGTCTGAGACTGAGTGAGGTCACCAAAAGAGGAAATACAGGGGAAAAGGACTAAAGATTGAACTCTGGGGTGCTCCACTATTAGCAAGCTGAGAGATTCGTTTAGCATTCTCCAGGTCACTAGCTACATGGACCATGGGCACATAATGTCATTAGGTTAGTAGGTACAAAAGCCCAACTGAGTCTGGCCTTCAGAGTGAATGGGTAGGGAAGAATCGGAGGTTGGGAAGAATAATAGGCAATTCTTTCAAGGGCTTCTGCTGCAAAGCAGAAGGAAGAAAGGCAGAATTAATGGTTGAGAAGTTTTTCTAAGAGGGGAAATATGAACAAAATATCTTCAAATAAATTGTATATACATACTTCATGTCTACATCTGAATCTTATCACTTTAATTAAATTGTTTGTAGACCTTTGTGCCCTGATAAATTCTGATCATATATATAAATATATATATATATTTATATATATTTATATATATATTTCTCTCTCTTTCTCTCTCTCTCCATCCTCAAGGATGGGACTTGGTTCTATTCAGATTTATAGGCTAACCCGAAGAATTCATTTTCTATCACAGCTGTCACAAATTACCACAAAGTCTGTGGCTTAAAACAGCACAGCTCTGTACACAGGAAGTCCAACATAGGTCTCCTCTGGCTAAAACCAAGGCATGACACAGAGTATCAATTTCTTCCCTGGTTTCTAGAGGCAGCCCATATTCCTTGTAGAGGAGTAATCTAGCCTCTTCTTCCTTCTTCAAAACCAGCATGACTGTATCTGTCTGACTGTTTTTCTGTGTTCACATCTTAGCTGGGAAAGGTTCTCTGATTTGTAAAAGCTGTGGATTAGTTTGGGCACACCCTGACCAAGGAAGGTAATCTCTCTGTGTCTGGTTTCACCACATCTGTAAAAGCCATGTCATGTAAGGTGACTTACTACAGGTTCTAGGGATGAAGATGTGGACGTGTTCAGAGGACATTTCCGTCTGTCATACTCCATGACTGATAAACAATGTTTGGAACACAAACCTTATCTGTTTTTCCTCCTGCACAGGCCTTTATTGTAGCCTACATTCCAAAGAGCTGAGTTCCTAAAAACAAAACAAAGGAAAAGAAAATCTGTGATCTCTATGGGAACAGAAATTGTTTCGCCTTTTTCCTTCACTGTATTCCCAGTATTTAGGAAGTTCATGGGCAAGAACTATTTGTTGGATGACTGAATTAATGTATGTAAGCAAATAAACCTTTTCTTTCATGTGAACCATAGGACAGAAATCTCTTGTTTGTGCTTAGCAGATAATATCTGACACTTATCTTCCTTGTCCTTGCTTTTGTATCTGATTCCACTTTCAGCATGCTTCTTTCTTCCCCCACCTTCTGAGATCATGACGTCTTTTACATGAAGCCATTAATGACATTTCTAACAGGACTTACATTTAATTTGTTAAAATAATTTCAATATGTAATATATGAATATTGTACAAAAAGTTTTAACTATAAAAATATATACATTGAAAAGCAAGTGAGATTTCCCTCTTGTTTCCTGTTTCCTTCCAGAAGCAACATCTTCTACCAGTTTGTTTGTCTGTTTGTTTGGGGTTGGAGCAGAAGTATAATCTAACAGTAATGATCTATGCGTATATAACTTGTGTGTAAAAAAGTGAAAGAATCTTAGAAGCATTAGAAAGGTAAGGAAATTTGGTCATTATACACAATAGAGTACTGTTCTCCCGTAAAGAAGGATAAAATTAGGTCATTTGTAGAAAAATGGATATACCTTGAGACTGTAACGTTAAAAATAAATCAGTCACAAAATCTTCAAAATCTATTGCTTCTCTTATATGAGAAATCCAAACTATAAATAAATCAATAAGTAAAATAAAAGATAGATACCTGGAAATAGGGAGTTAGATCTTTTGCAGAAGGGAAGGGCACCAAGAGATGGAGGTAGACAGAGACAAGGAAAAGCGGAACCAATTCCCCATGATGAATGTAGTCATTCTATACTACAGATACACTCTAGTAAAAATAAAAAAATATTTAAAAGATAAAGGGAAAAATACTTTCCTACATCTTAGTGTGTATTTACTATTAATCTTCCCAAAAGCTGCTTAGCATACCATTAAGTAGAGTTGTGCCATTTTATTAAACCATTGTAAATAGAAGCCTAATGTGATGGCACGAGTATGGTCAAAATCCAAGCATCTGAGGCAGACAGCACGTGACTAGCCCCGAGAGTGGGAAGCAAAGGGAAGGGGCTGGAGGGCAGGTGGGGTGCCTTGAGTCCCAGACACGTCCCAAGAACACCTTGACGGCGGTGAGAACAAAGCCAAGGAGGGGAGCTAGAGAGAGCAGAAACATTGACTTTCAGGACTCTTCACAGCTACCCTGCCCAACCTACCAGAAGAACCTTGCTTTGCTCTTTGAGCAACTCTGCCCTCCAGGCAGCCTGGCTTCCTCTGTCCATTCCTGTCCCTCACGTGCACATTCCAGTACCTTTGCTCATGTCCTCCTACTGCCCACACCCTCCCTCTCAGGCTCTTGGCTGCCCAAGTTTATGGGGAACCTCACCCTCCTGGTCCTCCTGCTGCCTTTTTCCTACCTCTCTCAGTCATTTTTGCTGGGTCCTATCTGTGTCCGTTTGCTAGAGGTGCTATAGCAAAGTATCACAAGTTATATGGCTTAAAACAACAGAAGTGTATTGTCTCCCAGCCCTGGAAGCCGGAAATGGAACATCAGGTGTTGGCACAGCCATGCTGCCTCTGAAAGCCGAAACCCTTCCTTGCTTCTTCCGGTTTCCAGTTTGCTCAGCAATGCTTGGTGCTCATGCCCTGTGGTTGCCCCACTCTGTCTCTCTGTCCTTGTCATGTGCCTGTGGTCTTCCTATGTGTCTCCTTGAGCTTTTGCCTGAGCACATCTTCTCTTCTTCAAAGGACACCAGTCATACTAGGGAGTGGACCTGTTACCAGGTGGCTTCTTCTAAAAGTGGTTCACAGAATAAATATTACCAGGTCTCCTTCTGGAGTTGGTTTTCAGGTTCTTCTCATCTCAAAAAGAAAAGAGCAAACAGCAGTAGCCAAGTTTATTTGAGAAAGTTGAAGTGAAGAGTGGGGGAGACACTAGCTGTACAGAGTGAGCCTGGGCCGAGGAAAAGAGTTAAAAACAAGCTGGGTGTGTCTCAAAGATGCCAGATGAGCTTTCTTGAGGAGAGCTGGAGTGCCCAGCCCTTCATGGCATCTAGTTCCATTTATGCTGTCTACATCCTTAGGAAACCTGGGGGAACTTCTCCATCCGGGCCCTGAGAGGGTGGTGCAGGGTTCCCACGCCCCATGATGTCAGGTGGAGACTATCCTATGGAAAACCTGCTTGAGTTCTCATGAGAAGTCCACGTGCAGGGCTTTGGGTGCTGTTCTGCACATGTGTCAGGGATCTTGTAATCAACAAGTCACACCTGCTTCCCCAGCCGACTTTGTAGAGCTCTAATTGCTGTCTGAGGTCCGTTCTACCCCAGGGTGACTTCATCTTAAGTAATTACCCCAAGAGACATTCATGGTTCACAGGAGTTGGGACTTGAAAGTCTTTTGGGGGGGTGTCTGCTCATAAAACAGTGGTCTGTGGGGCCAGGGATTTTAGCTCAGTGGCTCCAGCGCCTGTCTTGTAAGCACAAGGGCCCAGCTTCGATCCCCCAGTAACCACATACAATACTGGGTGTGGAGACTCACCCCAGCAGCAACCAAGTACCACATACCACAGTGCCGGGCGTGGTGGCTCATGCCTGTAATCCCAGCACTCGGGAGGCAGAGGCAGGAGGATTGCTCTGATGTGAGTTTGAAGCTGAGCTCAGGGCCAGCCTGAACTACAAAGTGAGACCCTGTCTCAAAAAAAAAAAAAAAAGTGGGCTGTGGAGAGTGGTGTGTGGCCCTGCTCAGAGTACGTAAGAAAAGGGAAGAAACATTAAAATTTAAACTTTATTTTTTCCTATAAAAAAAGAATTAAGCTTATTAACATTTAATATGTGGATTGTTATTGGGGGCTCCAGTGAACCCCTCTCAGAAGAGAAGCCCAAGGGAACAGAAGACTTCCAGGTTCAGAGGGCTCAGTGGCCACAGCCCTGTTTCTGGCTCAAGTTCAGTGCATTGCCACATCCTGCACTTTATATACTTCAGGATATCATGAATACGGTTACTTTTATGTCACTGGGCCTTTAAATAGTAGACTCTTCACCAGGCTCAGCACTGTATCTGCTCTGCATCTGTAATCCCTGCACTCTGAGAGGCTGGGAGGCTGAGGCAGGAGAATGGCAAGTTCAAGTCCAGCTTGAGCAACTTCACAATTTAGCACGACCTTGAATGGATGGATAAACAGACAGACAGATAGATGGAAAGCTGGTTAGGGATGGACACAGCCCTGGGCTCTGCCCTCAGTACACCCACACACACAGACACACAAAAGTATATTCTGACCTGAGTGAACCAGAATCATAAAAATACTATAAATCCACCCAAACAGCAATTTTCTTCTAGTTTACAAAATTAAAAATTGTCTAATTTGGAGCTGAGGATTTAGCTCAGTGGTTCCAGCGTATGCCTTGTAAGTGCAAGGGCCCGGTTCGATCCCCAGTAACCACATATGACAAAGCTGAGCGTGGAGACACAACTGTCAGCAATCAGAACCACATACCACAGTGCTGGGTGTGGTGACTCACGCCTGCAATCGCAGTACTCAGGAGGCAGAGGCAGGAGGATTGCTGGAGTTCAAGGCTGACCTCAAGGCCAGCCTGAACTACAAAATTGAGATCCTGTCTCAAAAAAAAAAAAGAAAAAATCTTGTAGAAAGGACTGATTCCTGTTAATAAATAAGGCAGTTTGAAAGACAGGGTAATTCTCAGAAAGGAATAAAGCTCAGAGCTGACAGTGCACAGCTGCTATTCCTCAGGAGGGACCGGAGACATCACTTCAAGCCACGCGAGGCAGGAAGCTGGAACTGTGACAGCACCCTATAGCTGCATTATCCTGCAGACACCCCCAGGAGGTGTCCCACAGTCAGCTTGGTCTCCAGGGAGAGGGGAAAACATCTACAATAATGGCTTTGAGCCCAGGGCTGCTTGCCCAGCATTTGAGAGTTTGAAAACACAATGATTTCCTCAACAGGACACCTCAAAAACAAAAAACTGGTGTTAAAAACTAAAACCAATACAGAGTGACATTTCCTACAACTAGGTTTAGTAAGATGGATGATGGACAGTGGGGGATGGATCGATGGATATTAAGAGAGACGGATGCATTTTAAAAGCAGGTTTGGCTTCATAGTAAATAGGTGACTTGGAGCTCTCCCATATATGCTCTGCTCTCACATAAGTGCAGCTTTCCCCATTATCAGTGTCCCACAGAGTGGCACAATCATTGCAATCAATGAACCCACATTGACACATCATAACCACCCATAGTGCACAGATTACATTGCGGTTCACTATTAACATTGTGCATTCTGCGTGTGGATACCTGCCTCTAATGGCGTGCATCCATCAGAATAGTGTCATGCAGTTTTGCTCCCCAAAAAGTCCTCTGTCTCCACCTGATCATCTCCCTCCACCCCTGTCCCAAGGGCCTCTGGTAACCATTGATCTTTTTCCTGTTTCCCTACTTTTACCTTTTCCCAAATTCCATGTGGTTGGAATCTTATTCACTTAGTAATACATATTTAAATTTCTCCCATGGATTTCCATGCAGGATTCTTCTGAATATAGCTTTTTAATATATAAAATATTTACATGATAGAAACCATTTAAAAGGCTGTGGTCATCCAGAGTAGAGGTTTTAGCACATGGTCTAGAGTGGAGATGGAAACAAGGCGTGGGTATTAGAGATTCTGAAATTATCGGTGGCTTTGGTGGCTGACTTAAATGTGGTACTGAAAGAGTGGAAAGATAAAGCTAACTTCTTAACTTTTAACTTGATAAATGGATGAATAATGTTACTCACTGGGGAGTGTTTGTTGTTGCTCTGGAGATTGAACCCAGGGCTCATGCATGCTAGGCAATGATCTACTATTGAGCTACAGCCCCCAGTAAGACACCCCCACCCCTTGAGAGGAACAAAAGCACAGCAGGAAGTTTTCAGCATAAAAAATGTTAATTTCAACTACACTGAACTAGAGCTACCTGCAGTACATCCACATTGGGCAGGCAGGAAGACACCAGGCCTGGAGCTGAAGATCAAACTGTATGTGGTCAGGACGGAGATGGTAATTTGAGCCTCGGGATTGGATAGGAAGGCTCAGGAAGTGTGCAGGGTGAGACAAGGTTAGAACAGAGCCCAAGAAACAGCAGCTTTCAGAGGATGAGGGGAGAAACTCAGGCCGCTACACAGAGTCAGGAGGAAATCAACAAACTCCAGGGCTTCGGGGGCCAGATGTCAGGGAACATAAGACAAGTGATGCTGACAGAAGTTCAGCAGCCACATTCCTTCTAAGGTTGTCCTCCCACAGCATACAGCTCCTCCAGGTACTGAGAGCCCTGGGATACCGCACCTCTGCCCAGTCTCCCCTCCTAAGAAAGCAAATAAACTGAGGAACCCCTGGCAGCATGGCTGTGTTTACAGACTTGATTGCAGTGATTCAGGGCACTTATTTGCTTTTCTTTCTTAGAATTTAAAACATCCGTTAGACAATATGTGGAACAGAAGTTGACTATTACAGCACCAAATCTATCCTAGCAACTGCTCAGCCCACAGGCTGCACAACATAGGTTTCACTAAACAATGGGTGTCTGTATAATGATGTTTCTTCCAACAGGTCTTGAGAGACCCAGTGAGTCTTAGAGGTCACGTGTGCTGATCTCCCAGACATCTGTCCTATGTGCCTGACACATCCGTTGGAAATTGACAATTCAGTTCAATCAAGGCTACCAATTTTGGACCAGGGGACCAGTTGTGGATCTTTTCCCTTGCTACAAACTTTCATCATATTGTCTCTGGCACTCACTTGATTCTTCTTTTTCTTTTTAAGTGGTGGTGGCTACCAAGGCTACCAATTTTGGACCAAAGGACCACCTGTGGATCTTTTCCCTTGCTACAAACTTTCATCATATTGTCTCTGGCACTCACTTGATTCTTCTTTTTTTTTTTAAGTGGTGGTGGCAGAAATCAAACCCATGGCTTTGTGTAGGCTAGACAAGTGCTGTACCATTCAGTCACATCCTCAGCCTCACCACTGAATATTTGGTTTGACATTAGCTCATTCTTTATCTTATTTCTGCTCTGCTACAGTTGGATGTGATTTGTCCTCTGAAGCTCCCCAGTATGATGGTGTTGAAGTGGTGGAATCTTTAAGAGAAGATCTAGGGGGAAATGATTGAATTTTTAAGAAAAAATAATGTTTTTCTCAGAGGAGTGCTTTCTGGATCTCTTAGGAAGTCTAAGAGAAGTTGGTATCAATCTTAGATCTCTCTCACTTACTTTCCTATACACATGCCACTTTTTTTTTTTTTAAACAGAGTCTTACTTTGTAGTTCAGGCTGACCCTGAGCTCCCTATGTAGCCCAGGCGAGCCTTGAACTCACAGCAATCCTCCTGCCTCTGTCTCCCGAATGCTGGGATTACAGGCGTGAACCACATGCCCAGCACTGTGGTATGTGGTACTGACTGCTGTTGGGTGTGAGTCTCCACACCCAACATTGTTGTATGTGGTTACCAGGGATCAAACCTGGGACCTTGCATTTGCAAGGCAAACACCAGAACTACTGAGTTGAATCCCCGACTCCTACACATGCCACTTTTGTATGTGGCCATTTCCTTTTCTGTTTCTCTGCCATGTCATAACACAACCCAGAGAACCCTCACCAGTCTGTTGATGCCATGCTATTAAAACCTTGTAGTTTCCAGGACCATGAGCCAAATAATTGTCTTTTCTCTGTAAACTGCACAGCATTGAGTGATCTGTCATAGTGCTGCAAAAGGAACTAAATATCTTCAGTTTATTTTCTGGCATCAGGAAGTATATGAAAGGCCTTGACATCTTTCATTAATTCTCTTGGGAGCTTAGACTCAACCCTAACTTTGGTATAGATGTGTATTAGTCAGCTATCTATCACTGTGACAAAAACTTCTGAAAGTGAATTTAATGGAGGAAAGAATTATTTCGACTTATGGTTTAGAGAGTTCAGACCCTGGTCAGCTGGCTCCAAGGCAGGCATCAAGCCTGAAGGACCTGGCTGAGGAAGACTGCCAGGAGACATCAAAGGAGTAGGAGTCTAAGAAAAGATACACATTTTAGTGGCATGGTTCAGGTGGCCTACTTCCTCCTGCAAGGCCCACCTCCTAATAACCCACTCATCTATAAAATAAGCATGACCCAAGCACATCTCCAGCCATGGACACATCTCCATCTCTGAACATTATTGTGCAAGGGATCAAGCCTTCAGTACATGCATCTTTGGGGATATTTCATATTGAAACCATACCAAAATGTTTAGTTATTGTACAACAAATTGCTGATTTTATAATTAGATAACAATAGAGACATTATATAGTCATATATAAGGCATATTTAATCATGACTAAGGCATACTTAAAGTTCAGAGGTGATAGGTTGTCCAAGTCAGGATTGGTTTCATTCTGAAGCAGTTCTTTAAATTATGAAGAACAGAGAGAAAGAATGCACAGAATAGGCTAAGATTGTGTCTCGGCTAGGTACAATACACACAACTGGCTTTATCTCATGCATCACTGTTGAATTAAATCAAAGAATCATGTATTATAAAATGATATTGGGCTAATAATTGATGTATTGTTTCTTATCTCTAAATCTACCCTGCTAATTCAGTTGCCCCAAATGTCATGTTGGAGGTGAGCCCTGTAACTTTTTTCTTTACTTGATCCTTAGTTTGTCCATAGAAGGTTCTGAAAGGATAGTGCAGGAAACGTGGCTTTTCTTCCTGTTTATCACATTTTCTTTTCTTTGTACTCTTGCTTTCCTATTGGGAACAGATGAGCAGTGTTCACCACAGCAATTTTCAGTGAAACCCCCACGAGCAGCTTCCAGCAAATTCCACAAGTCTCCTGGCATCTCCTAGCGAATGAAAAGCATCCCTGAGGGCAAATTTTCTACAGATTTCTCTGGGGTAGCCACGGATGCCTCCTTGCTGGCCAGCCCCATATTACCGAGGGAATTCCTCTGCCATCCACTGGGTTACAGCTGTGCTTTCCCCAGTGAGCTCTTGATCCCACCATTGGGATTGAGACCTCTGCAGATTTGTCTCAGCCTTCAGGTGGTACCTAACTTGTTCCCTGTGCCTGCTACTTCTGTATTCTTCAGACTTCAAGTTGCTCCTTTGTAGCTAGTTCTCTACTATTAGCTAATAATTCTTTCTATTAAATTTTCCTGTTCTACGTACAATTTCTTCTAACAGGACTCCAAATGATGTAGACAGAGTCAAAGGGGGATCATTTTATATAATGCTTCACTTTAAAGATGAAGAGATTGAACCAGCGGGACCAGAAGAGAGGTCAGAAAAACAAAGGCCTTGGACAAGGTGTAGTTAGTAGCTGCAGAGTCAGGTGGAAGTCCATTTAAGTAACGGTTCTACCATATTAACCTGGCACAATGTCTGGAATATATGAGGTTTTCCACAGGTATGTGTTCAGTGAATGAATCCATGAATTAAGGCTCTGGAGACAAGTTCTTATTAAGAAAGTTCAGGGGAAAAAAAAGCATGAAGACACAGGGTCTTTTATAATAATGAAAAATGTTTGAATAAGCAAAGAAAAGAGAAAATATCACTGGAGGCCAAGATCTCTTAGCAAAAAACTTGCTACTGACTTCATCTTGAAGCAAGCTAATGCAGTATCCTGAATTCGGCTCACAGATGGCCTTAGGGTTTAGAGTTGATTTCTTGAGAATGTTTAGCATCCAGGCTTGGGGGCCAGGAGTGTCCTTAGCTAGAAGACATATCTGCACATCCCACATTCACCCACCACTTTTCAGATCCTCCAGACTGTTCAAATGTCCAACATATGGAGGCAGTTTCCCTGGGAAAGTTCCCACCCTAATTGGTTTATGTATCTAAGAGAAGGCAGCTTTCTGTAGTGGCTGAAAATGTGGCAGTAGAGAAGACCATTTCAGAATCAGCCCCATTTCCCACCCACACTCTCAACATTCTCAAAACCCACAAAGCAACGGTTTGGATTTTGTAATTAGCAGTTAGTCTTTGACAAGGGTAGTCTTAGCGTTGTGGATGCCAGTTACACGGTCTCTTTGAAGCCTTGGCTAGAGTCCAGATCAACAACAACAAAAAAAGAAAGGCCAGTCTAGCATTTTGATTAGGATAAGAAGCTGGTGGGAGGAACTAGGCTCAGGCAACTTTTATTTTAGACATGTTGTTTTGACAAGTTCAATGAAATAGAGCTTATTCTACAGGTGACAGAATGGAGTAGAAAGAACATGAGCATTGCATTTCAGCTCCCAGGGGTCAAATTCCGTCCTGCTGCTAATTGCTTGTCCGAGCCTAGGCAAGTCACCTCATTACAGGAGTCTCAATACTGTCTTCAGGGAAAGTTTAACCTACGTCATTTCTGAACCCCAGTAGTGACAGTCTAAGAAATCATGAGATTGAGAGGTTTTTAGAAGCACCTCTTATTTTGATAATTGATACCTTCAAGATGTCAACTCCTGTGTATTCTGAAGTAAATGTTTTTAAATGTGAGGGTTTCAATGTGCCCCTTTATAAGAATAAATGACAATAAATGCACTTTATTCATTCACTCATTCATTCAGTTATTCTCTGAGCTCCTTCCAGAACCTGCAAAAAAGGTGGCCCAGTCTCAACCATTTTTCATATTCAAACTTCCCCTCATTTTGGAACTGATCTTATAATCCCTCTTGACTGTAGAGTTCAACCATTGAATGTAATTAAATTTCATAATTGTCCATTATTGCTCAGAGGCATTTGCTATGTCTGTGTAACTACACTATGATCTGTGGATTATAGAAAATGGTCCTTATGCTTTATATCCCACAGGATCTAGATCTGTATACTGCACCCGGGGAGTCCTCAACTAAGGGCCCTTAATCTATAGGTCTATCGGCATTGTAGATGCACGAAGGCATTGAAGTTCCTGTCCTCTCCACAGATTCAGGGTAATTAAGGGAGATAGTCCAACCCTTCGAGTTAAGTTATAACCCAAGCAATGTTTCTAAACCTGTGATTCATTCTAAATAAATGCTGTAGGTCAGTGATTTCCAATCTTTGAACCCTGGACCTCTTGTAATCTGTGGGTTATATTAAGCATCACACATCCTTATATTGTAAGATGACTCAGCCATAGTATCCCAAAATATCCGTGTATTCATTTTACAAATGCATATTGTGATTGACAAACTATACAGCCTCTTAGAAATAAGGATTTCTTGCTAATTTTTGTTCATCATGAGTCTTTATATATGTTAGGTAAATGATTATTATGCAGGTCCTGTGAACATATTTTGACATTTGGAACTATTGTATTCAAAGAGGGTTGTTGAAAGCACTGACAGAGACAAAAGAATTTAGGGGGAGAAGGCGAACATTTTAGCTCAAAGAGATCAATGTTTTTTCCTCTGAAAGAGGTAGTGCTTAAATTCAGCTTTGAGGAGTAATGAAATTTTTGAAAGAGAATATACAATTTATTAGACACTGAATAGAAAAATAAAATTATTTAAAAGAGACCTTGATCCCATCAGGCACCTCGATGCCCTCCACCCCAACCCTAATAAACCATTATGTTTACACACACAATGGCTAGCAAAGATTAAAAAGATGCAAAGCTTCCAGCGATGACAGACGCTCAGCTCTGAGAGGCTGATGGCTCACTGAGTCAGATGCACTGATCCTAGAGGTGTCCACTTGTTCATTTGCAGCCCAGTTCAGCCCCCAGCCTTGTGGATCAGAGGCTGACCTTGGGGACCTGAGCATGTGATGAGGAAGACACCCTCTGTCAACATCTCCTCTCCCCAGCATTGCTTCTGCTCCTCCATCAGCTGACCAAACTGAGTCGTGGCCTCTTTTAGTCGGTGGGGATTTTCAGCAAAGATGAGGTGAAACCAACCAGGCTCCTTGCAGAGGTAGACTTGACATGGGATGACATCAACTTGTGATTTAGGAAATGGTGAGAGAGATCGGTCCTTCTTCAAATGTATATGATCCCAGTAACTTTGTCAAGTTTGTCCAGATATAAAAAGGCCAGAGCTGCGATCGTGAAAGGGGGTATCTAACTTGTGCAGCTCCTCCAACTTAGGCAGCTTCTGAATGACATACACAGAAGCGTCCCAGGGGCAGGAGTAATTACCGGGCAGGTACACTCTGTGAATCCAGCCTCTGTCCTGAAGCAGGCAACAGAGCTTATACTGGGTGATATCAGATATACTGTGGAGATAGCCAAAGGGGCACAGAGCACAGGCCACAGGCCACATCAGTGCTATACATATAGAGAACACCAAAACGGAAGCCAGTGATGCCAGAATTCCTTTTTTTTTTTTTAGACAGGGTCTCGCTTTGTACTTCAGGCTGGCCCTGAGCTCAGCCTCAAACTCACATCACAGCAATCCTCCTGCCTCTGCCTCCCAAGTGCTGGGATTACAGGCGTGAGCCACCACGCCCAGCACTGTGGTATGTGGTACTGACTGCTGCTGGGCGAGAGTCTCCACACCCAGTATAGGTATGTGGTTACCTGGGATCAAACCCGGGCCCTTGCGCTTGCAAGACAGGTGCCGGAACCACTGAGCTAAATCTCCCGCCCCGATGCTAGAATTCTTACTGCCCCCAATCACCTGGGTCTTACTGGGCTCAAGCAGACTTTCTAAGCTCAGAACACCATGGACCATGACAGAGTCATGAGGCATGGACAGTGTGTGCGTTTCATCACATGTAGTTCGTTACTCTTCAAATTTCAGGTATTCTTTCAGTGATTCTTCGACCGACACCACCTAGAGGATTGTGAGGGGTGGTTAGCAAGAGGCCTTTGACCTTTTTACTCTTACTCTTGGCTTCAAACAGGGCTTGCTCTGGTTTTCCCACTGGGAGCCAGAAGGGCTGGGTGTTTGTATCAGTGACCTCCCTGTCCAGGTGGACAATATCAGCTCAAGTTGTGCATACGGCTAAAGACGAAGACACCTTGGGAGGGAGTGGGAACCAGAATGTCATCCCCTGGGTCACACAGAACCATGGCCAGCATGGAGAAGACAGCACAGCAGTCATTTAGAGCAACCACATTTCCCAAGTTCAGCCAGGCAGGTGCTCCACAGTAGTCAGTAATTGGGCCACCCCTGCCTGCAGGAACAGGTGTCCTCCAGGTCGTCATGTCATCCTGATAGAACTTGTCAGTCATCAGACCAGCATAGCTGTTCTCACTGATGCCAAGGCTAAGGAAGCCCCCAGACTTCAGGACAGTGTGGTACCTGTCTCCCTGGTAGGCCTCACAGTCCTGGAAGTTTGAGTAGTAGAAATGGGGAGATGTCAACCCCCCGCCCCCAACTGGACAGGATATGGCTAAGAAATGTAGCTTCAGAATCACTCCCCTGGGCATCTGGCTGGTTATGCTGGATAAAGGATGAGGCCTGGTTCATATTCCAGGCGTCTGTTTTGGCCTTTGAAAGCTCACTGGAATGCAGTTGGTGTTCATATACATCTCTCCTCCACCCTAGAATCTTTACACTTTCTGAAACTGTCCTCAGTCATCAGGGCTAAGGATACTCGTTCTTCCTCCTCTCACTCAGCTTCCATCTTAGTCATTAGATTTTTAACAACCAACACATGTCAGAGGTTCAACTCATTTCAGATGTCTTGATGGTTATGAAAGGGGAAAGCCACCAACTCCCTATAAGGTCATGAGACTTTTAAGATCTGAGTATCAAGGTATTGATGAATGGAAACAGGATGAGCAGGGACTTCAAGTTAATTTACTGCCTTTCGTTGCACTCAGAAAATTGCAAAGACATGAGAAACTACTGACCCTTCTAATATACCAGCCAGGCAGGAAACTCGGAAACCTATTGTATGAGATTTTTAAAAAGTTCTTCCGAACCCTGTAGAAGCTGTTCAACCCCAGCCGCACCCTGAACACTTACTAAAGGAAGTGTGAAACCAGAATACAAGTGTATGAGAAGTGGTATATAAAAGAATTGTGCATTCGAATCAAGCCTGATCATTCTCATTTAACATCACACATGAATGCAGAGATAGGTACGAGTCTCAGGTGTGCCATAAACCAGATGTGAATCACTTCCTGGCAAAGCCACAAGAATAATTAAGGTCCCTTCCTGCCTAGCATGTTATTAATGCCTCTCAGAGTGTGACCGTAGTGACTAGGGCCATCTGTCCTCAGGATACTGCCCTGACCCTGACCCTGTGTACTAGGTAAGTGAAGAGAGAGTTTCCCAAGCCGCTAGCAGAAAAAGAGACAACTTTACCATTAGATCTGGGGAAAGCCCCCACAGCCTGTCCTTCTTAGAGTTCATCCCTAAAGACATTATCTTTGCAAGAGGTGAGGTGTCACATTTCTTTCATGATCTTTCCCTTCAGTCTAAAATTTTCTAATGGACCCAAGTTCTTTCCTTCTATCTTTGAACTTGGATTCATTCACATAAAAAATACTGTCTATTCTCTCCTTGCACTGTCAGAAGGAGGTCTTATGAAATGACCCAAATCTTTGGGAAAAGACCAACGTCTGAATGATCACAATGCCTAAAAATATTCATCATTCATTATGTGAGGTTGTATCATATAATTCTATTTCCAGAAATCCATGGTGAGGCAGTAATTCTAGACACAGTTAAACATTTAGGCATAAGGATGGACAGTCACCACTGAATTGTATAACTGCAATAAAAAATCAGAAATAACGTGGATATCCAGAACAGAGAAAAGGTTAGGTCATTGTATACTGAAATGATGAATTAACAAGCACTTAGAGACTGTTATGTTCAAAAGCAAGGGGAAAAAGTGAAACATAAAGCTGTTTATAGCATATGACTTCAACTCGTTAAAACAGAAAAATATTGAAAAGAAACAAAAATGTTAGCAGGAGTATTTTTAGATATTGAAATTTTCTCTTGCTCATATTCTTTTTTTATTAATAAGCTTTTGTTATTATCCAAATGAAAACAAGGTTAAGATATAAAGAAATAACAAAAACATTAATAAGGAAACAGGTAAGAAAATACAAGTGTCATTTATTTTCTTTATATTTTTCTGCACTTTCCCACTTATGTATCATTTGTATAATTAAAGAAAAATTAAGAAAATCCCTAGGATGACCATCCTGGGGCTCCCACCAAACTCCCACCCCACCATGGCCCTGATAAGATGGAGCACATATGCTTATTAGCACCCCATGACCTGCCAGAGTAGCCTAGCGGAAGGTGCACTAATGTGCATGTCACTAAATTTAGACTACAGGTGGCAGGAAGGACACAGGAGGAAGGATTAAGACCCAAGGGGGTGGCTGCTGAGGAAGTCTCAGGACTAAATCGGGGTTGTGCTGTTGAGTGAAAACATCACTGCTGAACATCTTTGCCAGCTGTTGCTACATTATTTGTGCTGGGTTCAGCGGTGAAGTCTCCCTTGTACCTACAAATGTCCAGCCTATGCACCATCTGCAGAAGTCAGCCCTAGAAGCCAAGCTAGGGGAG
>PVIR01013620.1:0-41957 GCA_004026965.1 Petromus typicus
AAGTGTGAGGCCATGGGTTGAATCCCTAGTACCAGAAACCAATACAAAACAAAGAAAACCAACAGGGAAGATGGCAAAAGTAAAGTCATGACAATACCTAGTTGAAGGTTCTGGGAAGCACCACTCTTGGACATCGCCAGTGAGGATTTTCAAAGGTTACAAACTTACAAAAAAACCCAATCAAAAATAGGCAACCAAAGTGAACAGGCACTTCTTAGAAAAAAAAAAGTACAAATAGCCAACAAATACATGAATAGTGTTCAACACTTTTGCCCATTAAAGAAATAAAAATCAAAACAAAACTGAGATTCCACCTGATTCCAGAAAGATTGGCCATCCTCAAGAAATCAAATGCAGTAAGTCTCCAATTTATGAAAAAGTTCAGTTCCAGGAGAATGTTCATAAGTTGGATTTGTGCATAAGTCCAACAAAGTGAATCTTATATACCTATGACACAAATGCATAATGTAAAGCATGAAACCCAAATGCTCATACACAGATACTGTAAATAAGCTACTCTGACTTTTACAGTTGCCATGAAGCAGTGCTACAGAGCAAAAGTTAAGGTGAGCTACTTCATGATGTGTGCCTATCTACAGATGTTCAGAACACGAGGTCCTTTCCTATCTATGAAAGTTCACAACTCAAACATTCCTAAGTCAGGAATTTAACATAGTAAAACCTCAGCTGTCAAATTCAATTTGTTCCAATTTCGTGTTTGAACAAACACCAAAAAGTTCGAGAGCTGAACATATTTTTCCCATAAGAAATAGTAGGACCAAGGTGTAACTCAGTGGCACCACACATGCCTGGCAAGTGCAAGGTCCTGAGTTCAATTCCCCACAGTGAAAGAAACAATAGTAACTGATTCTGAGTCCAAAAACTTACACTTATAAATTCATTTTTCCAGGACTTTAACAGACTTTGCAATGATTTTTGTTTTTGTTTTTGAGACAGGGGTCTCACTTTTGTAATTCAGACTGGCCCCAAATTCACTATGTAGCCCAGGCTACCCTCAAACTCACAGCAATCCTTCTGCCTCTGCCTCCCAAGTGCTGAAATTACCAGGCATGAGCCACCACACCTGGCACTGTGGTATGTGGTTATTAGGGATCAAACCCTGCACTTGCCAGGCAGATGCCAGAACCACTGAGCTAAATCCCTAGCCCCTGCAATGATTTCTTTTTTTAACTCTCATGGCTTTCAGAATTTTCCTCTTAGCTTTATTTCTGGTATCACTCAGTTTCTGTGGAGCCACGGTTGCAATACTTTATGCCCCCAAAAAAGTTCAGTAAATTCAGTGACAACAGTTTGAAGACACCACAGCACTGTTGCTGTCTGGAAGCAAATAATATTCAGACTAAAGGTCATGCTGGATGGACACGCAACTCTCTCTCCAAGGTACAGGCATCTTCAAGTCAGACTTTTGATCTGACCATCATGTAAAAGTACAAACACCAAGCAGATATTTTTCAAACTTTGCTACTGGAATAGTAGAAAATTTGAGCTTGGAGCTACTGGACAACCAGCATATCACTGTAGTAACAAATGTTGGTGAGGCCTTGAGGGAAAAGGAACACTTCCACATTTCAGATGGCAATGTATGCTAGTGCAGCCACTCTAGAAAGTGTGAAGACTCCTTAAAAAGAACAGCAATCCCATCAGAGCCAGCTATTCCTTTCTAGGTATCTTCCCAGAAAAGTTACAAACATATTACAGGGGTACATGCATATCTATGTTTATAGCAGCATAGTTTATAATAGCTAAACCCTGGAAGTGACCTATATATCTAAGACAAATGGATAAAGAAAATGTGGTATTTATCCATAATGGACTACACTGGCACTACTACACTGCCATAAAGAAGGATAAGTTTGAGTTATTACTTGTAGGAAAATAGATTCACTGTGAGACCATTTCAAGTGAAATAAATCAGACACACACAAGCTTAAATATCACATGGCTTTTGTTAGATGAGAAATCCAAAGTATAATTAAAGACAAAAATAAAGGATAGATGATAGCAAGTAGGAATCTTTTGCAAAACATAAAGGGATACTGAGTGTGATGGAGCATGCCTATGATCCTCCAGCACTCTGGAGGCTGAGGCAAGAGAATTGCTATGAGTTCAAGGACAGCTTGGGATACAATAGTGTACACAAGGCCAGCCTGAGCTACATAGTGAGATCTTGTTTGGAAAGGGGGGAGGGCGTGAGGACTAAGAAATGGGGAAGTTGGATAGAGAGAGGAGAGGAAGGGGAAATAAAAAGAATTAAGATGTTATGTACATACACCAACTCCCTACAATGAATGTATTCATTATGTACTGCAAATGTGGACTAATAAAAATATAACTGTGAATGTTTTTAAAAACCCTAAAATGAGGGCCGGGGAGTTAGCTCAGTGGTTCCGGCGCCTGTCTGGCAAGCGCAAGGGCCCGGGTTCAATTCCCTGGTAACCACATACCATACTGGGCGTGGAGACTCACGCCCAGCAGCAACCAGTACCACATACCACAGTGCCGGGCGTGGTGGCTCACACCTGTAATCCCAGCACTCGGGAGGCAGAGGCAGGAGGATTGCTGTGATGTGAGTTGGAGGCTGAGCTTAGAGCCAGCCTGAACCACAAAGCGAAACCCTGTCTCAAAAAACCTAAAAAAAAAAAAAACCCTAAAATGAAAAAAAGTAATTGAACTAATGTAGTGGCACATATCTGACATTCAGTATTTTGGGACGCTGTGGCAGGAGAATTCATGTTCAAGCCTAGGCTTGCCAACTTAGTGAGAACCTGTCTCAAAAAACAAAAAGGTGGGGGCCAGGAATTTGGCTCAGTGGTTCCGGCGCCTGTCTTGCAAGCGCAAGGACCCGGGTTCGATCCCAGTTAACCACATACTATACTGCTGGGCGTGAAAACTCACGCCCAGCAGCAACCAGCACCACATAGCACAGTGCCGGGCGTGGTGGCTCATGCCTGTAATCCCAGCACTCAGGAGGCAGAGGCAGGAGGATTGCTGTGATGTGAGTTGGAGGCTGAGCTCAGGGCCAGCCTGAACCACAAAGCGAGACCCTGTCTCAAAAAACCTAAAAAAAAAAAAAAAAAAAGGTGCTAGGAATGGAGCTCCATGCCACAGGCTTTCAGATCAATCTCCAGAACAACCAACACCATCAAAAAAAGCAACCAAAGGCAGTGTTTTTACTCCAGCCAAAGCACAAGACTAGGTCAGGAGTCAGCAAACCTGTGCTGGTGCAGACAGGAAATCTCTTCTGCTTGGAGACAGTCTCCTTTCCAGTACTCAGTCCTGCTGTGCGTCCTGGGAGCAGCCATAGTGGCTGTATAAACAAATGACCATGGCTGTTTTATGATAAAACTTTACTTACAGAAGTAGGCATCAGGCTGAACCCGGCTCTCGGGCCAGTTCTCATAGCCCTAGACTTAAATGAACAAAAAACAAAACAAAAAAGTCGATAAAAAATGAAAATGTCAGCTTATTAATATAGGCGGAAGATGTAGCTAATTCAGTCTGTCTAGAGTTCACATCCATTCACCACAGATGCCGTGCTTCTGCATTCGTGCCACCTAGCAGTGCCTTCTCCTGGGTGAGGTCAGCAATAACAACACACTGAGTTCCCATCTTCACCTGGATAGACGTCTCACCAACCTGCTGACCCATATAGATGGGAAGAGGATCGAGCAATGAAAACTGGAGACGATGCTGCCCCAAACACCCCAAACGTCCAGGTAACACAACCACTGTAGGGGCAGGGGGCAGTGCTGGGGTCCTAACTCAGGTCCCATTGAGCTATACCCAGTCCCAGGATACCCTCAAAGCTTAGTTTTACTTGGTAAGTGAAGCTCATATTAAGATAGGCCTCCAGAAAACTCTTGCCAACTCTGTCCTTCTTTGTCCAGGTCTTGGTCCTTGGTTTCATAGAAATTTAGTTTGCTTTTGTGACTATCTGTAGAGCTGGGGCTTGAACTCATAGCCTTCCATACATTAGGCAAGATCTCCACCACTAAGCTACATCCTCAGCCCACAGAACTTCTTTTATCAGGCTTTCTGGGAGTAACTAGAAACACTGAGAAAACAAAAAGAAAATATAGCTGGGGCAAAAGCTGAAAAAAATAGCAGAAAGTAAATCACTCCTTTCTTCTGCGCAAAGTACTGTGTGCAGCATTACAAATGAGCAGATCTCAAAAGAAACACAAACCCAGAAGATGCGGCCCCACAATGCTCTCCCACTCGATCTGGAGGAGCAAAGGGTCCCAGACTTCCTCTGGAAAGAGCCAAGGCTCTTCAGACACCTGAGTCAGTGTTCAGGGATGCCCTTGGCATTGTTGAGCGAGATGCTGGGGGCAGGTACCCAAAGAAATAGGTGACCTAGAAAGCAGGAGCAATACCCACAGCCAGTGAGACCTCACCTGGTAAGCTGTCCATGAGGAGACAGGCGCCCAGGCCAGGACACTCAGACAGGCCCAGAAAACAATTTCCAGGTCACCCATTAGTGAGAAAAGCCACTTCAGTGGTTTCCAGCTTCCACTATGACCCCAATCAGGCTTGCAGTAGGGAATTATTAGCGACAGCAGAGTGGAGATATGACCAGCAGGGACAGATGCAGAAGCCATCAGCAAAGGCTGAGCTAAGCCCTGCTAGCCCATTTTGAAACATAAAGTAAAAGAGCCACTTTATCACAAGGCTTACTGCACCAAGGTGCTTACTGCACCAAACAAGCCTCCACGTTTCCTCCTCAGGGTGGAGGCAGCTAAACTAGGATCCAAGTTCCCGAATGGACAGGGCCCCAGGGTACAGATATACCTACTCAAGACCCACAGAGCTCCAGACCTGGCCCCTCCCCCAGGCAGGAAGCCAGATTTTGCGTGGTGACCCTGGAAACCTTAACCTTTGGTTCTCATTCCTCCACCTAAGGACCATTATGTCCTCTCTTTTCGTTGCCATTAACTTTTCAATTTCTCTTCATTTTTCCATGTCTTCACAGGCTGTGCTCTCCCAGCTTCTCAGGTTATGTTCCATTTAGATGCATTTTAAGTTGGATGACGCCAAACTGCCTAAGAAGTAGGCTTTACTCTCACCAGTGAACAACCCTGGAAGGAGATGATGAACACTCAGAGGTATCCAGTGAGCTGTAATTCATGGGCTCTTGTGACCACTGTTGAGTCAATAAATATTTACTAAGCATCTATTCTATTTTCAAAACTAGGCCCCATGGATGACATGTATGAATAACATATTCCTGGGTGTTTTCTGAGTAGAGTTCCTGCCTAAACCAGGATAGATAATGAGAGGCCATCTTGGGGACAGTGCATGGGACTCAGAGTGGTTCAGATGATGCCATGGAGATCTGAGTAAGGAGCTGAGTCACAGGAGATGCAGCAACTTCGGGGTCAGAGCTGGAGAGCTAACTCCTGAGTGTGTTCATTTTCACATCTCCCAGTCAAGATGTGTCACAGCTGCTGGCCAGTCGGGGGATGATCATGCCAGAGTCATCTCTGTGTGACACCAACAGTCAGGAGAATGTCAGCACCCAACCAGAAGGGTGGGGGTCAGCTGTGAAGGAAAAAACTCCAGAGACAAGCGTGGAGCCTCACAGAACACCAGAGTGAAGGACAGATCAGAGATAAGAATGCTCTGCAACTGGAGAGTGGCGAAGGCCACACAACCCTGAGAGTACATTAAAACCCTTGAAAGCAGACCCTTGAGAAGGGGTGTGTCTCGTGGTATGTAAATCATAGCTCAATTTTTTTTAAGTGGAGAAGAGGTTTGAGAAGATGAGAAAACTTTGAGAGCATCTGCACAGCCATACCACTGAAAACATGCCTTACCTCATCTAATCTGAGAAGTGAGGAAGGATCTAGTCTGGTTAGCACTGGAAGGGAGAAAAGTTCCAGGGGGGGTGAATGATGGTGATGGTTACACACCATGAATGTCCTTCGTGTCACAGAACTGTGCACATATAAAATGGCTAACATGGCAGGCATGGCTGAGCACATCTATAATCCCAGCACTTGGGAACCTGAGGGACCAGGATTCCTGTGAGTTCAAAGCCAGCCTGAGCTACTGAGACCTTGTCTCAAAAAAAAAAAAAATTATAAAATGGCTCATGTGGTACATTTTATGTTGTGCATATTTTACCAAAATATATTTTAAGTACAGGAACAAGGGAGGATGAGACTACAAGGCTTTTCCATCTACTCCCAAAACCATGCAATAACTCAACCTTGATTTCAAGAATTCTAGGGGCCTCGTGTATTGCAGCTCCCTGTGATGTAAGAGGCAAAGTGGAAAGTTGTGAAGACCGTAAGATGCAAGTGAATCATTGCAAACCTCCCAAGACAGCCGCAGGTGAGGCAGAAGTTTTGGAGATAAAACCCCAAGTTCTGGTCTGATCACTGTCACAGGGAACAGTAGCAGACCTGCTTGACAAGGGTCGCTGCACACATGCAAGGAGCACAGGCGGAGCTCAGGAGGCCCCTTTCTCTCATGTCAAGGACCCCAGCACTGGTCACGCTGGAGACACTAGGGTCTGGAGGACAGAGAGCAAGAATGACAACGCTCAAGCTTACTCCGGGCCCATTCAGGTCTTCCTTCCAAGACAGAAAGGTCTCCCTCCTTCCCCTCAGGATCTCCACTGCCCACATTTAGACGGCTCTTAGAGCCAAGTGCAGATGGAACAGCTCGTGGCCAGTGTTACACTGGCAGGAGTCCTCCACCCAGCTTGCACAACCACCTGCTGCGAGCCACCAACCAAAGTAAAAGCCAGGGTGAGAACACACAGGACTCGCCAAGGAGCCCAAACTGCTTGCCTCCCAAGCACCTGAAGATGAAAGCTTTAAAAAAATAAAAATTTTGGTTGGCTGGGAATCAACCGAGAGCCCTGCACAGGCCAGATAAATGCTCTACCGCTGAGCCACACGCTGGGCCCAAAGGAAAGATTTTTTTTAAACAATTAAGTTAACTAAGATCAGAAATCTCAGCTAGCCCGCTTGAGTGGTGGCACAAGTCTGTAATCCCAGTGCTCTGGAAGGCTGAAGTAGGAGGACCAGAATGAAGCCTACGCTGGGCAACTTCATGAGACTCTCATTTAAAGGGGGGTGGCGCTGGGGATATAGCTCAGAATGAATGCCCTGGGTTCAACCCCTAGTGCTCAAGAAGAGAAAAGATCAGCGCTTTAGCACTTTCTATGCAAAGCGATTTGTGGGCAGCAACAGGTCAGTGTCTCTCCCAAGACTGCACAGCACTTGAAAGCTGGCACTTACTCTGGGACCTGACATCCACACACTGATCTCACAGCCCAGGCCACTGTCAGGACCTCAGTCCACACCCCGAAGTTGCACTGAATCTCCAGACATCATCCAGGTGGAAAAACCAGAGTGGACTCTGGAACGCAGTTCCCTGACTTTGGGAAACTTGCATTTCACTTTGATACCATCAAGCTGGAATTCCAGTTAAACATTTCCACGAACACTTACTGCCTTTTTGCTATTCAGCCCTAAAGGTTATTTTCCAGACAAGTTTTCATCACTCCCAGATGAGCCGTCATTGTTCAGATCCCCAAGTGCTCAAGCATACATGCCACCTGCAGGAGGTGGAGTCCTGGAGGGGAAAGCGTCCATCTGCCCACACTCCGTCCTCCAGCAGACAGTGTCCCTCACTTCCAAAGCAAGCAATGTCGTGTTTGGAGGATTTGAGAGCTTCAGAGGCAGAATGGCATAATGATTAAGAGCCTGGACTGTAGACTCTAAGACTTAAATCTCTGCTGTCACTGATGAGCTGTGTGGCCGTGACCCTGAGTTTTACATCTCTAAGCCTCAGCTGGTCCGCAGAGTGAGGGTTGGAATAACATCCACGTCACAAAGGTTCTTGTGAAGGTTAAACAAGATCATGCATGTAAACTGCTTGGCACAGTGCACGGCATACCGTAAACACAAAATAAGGTCATAGTACCTCTATGGACAGCTGAAAGTGGGTGGAGTTTGACAGGCTTTCCAATCTGTCCAACAGCGAGCACAGCCAGATGGTTACTACTTAAGCAGACTTCTTCCAGGTTTTGAGAACAATCCTCCTAAGGAACATTTTTATTTTGCAATCCAGGCAATCATGAGATATATGGCTAAAGCAAAACAAGTTTTCTCAAATAATAATAACCCTTGCTATGGCAATATGTGAGGCACTTTTGGCTTTTTAATTCTTTTATTCATCTACCTTTGCTTCATTTGTTTAGTTCTGAAAATTTTCAAACTTATGGAAAAGAATGATACAAAAATATACTTCCTCTACAGCAGGGTTTCTCAGCAACAGCACTGCTGCTTCTTGGGGCTAAATAATTCTTTGCCATCTAGTGCATGATAGGATATTTAAAAGTTTCACCACCTTTACCAACAAGATATCATTAGTTTTGGGGGATTTTCTTGTTTATTTTTTCAAAACAAGGGCTCTCTATGTAGTTCAGGCTAGCCTCGAACTCATGACAATTCTCCTGCCTGCGCCTTCCAAGTGCAAGCATTACAGGTGTGTACCACCATGCCTGGCCCCAAATCTCCTTAGTACCCCATACCAGTTTTTATAAAGAAAGCCATCTCTAAACATTGTCAAGAACCCCTTAGTAGGTAAATTCATTCCTCATTGAAAACTACTGAACCAGATTTACCAATACTTAACAGTTTACCACATTCCCTTTCTCTCATTACACACTCATGCGCGCACATGTGTGTGTGCGCACAAACACACACACACACACACACACACGGACATTTTTTATTTGAAAGTAAATGACAGACTGTACACCTAAAATACTACAGCATGCATCTCCTAAGAGCAAAGTCATTCTCTCACACAGTCCGACGCCATTATTGCATCTCAACAATTCACATTAACTCAGTAATAACTTTTCTCCCTCTGTGCTGTTTGTAACCCACTGAATTCATTTCATGCCCCACTTGTAGGTCATGACCTGAGGTTTGGGATTACAAGAGGATCACAGAAACAAACACAGCCCTCTTCTGGGGAGCTGTAAAAACCAGACAGGGGCCATCCCTGCCACAGAAAGGGTACGCATGAAGTCAGAGAGCCGTGCCTGGGTTCACAGGAATCTTTCCAACACACGCCGCTCTCTTCCCTTGCTGGCTGCTTCCACCTCACAGAGCATACCCAGGGGCACTGGGAGCAGACAGGCTGCCAGCCCCACCCAGTAAGGGACCCGGGAGCTCTTCCAGGCGTCGGTGGGCACAACATGGTGTGTGCCCTGGCCTGTCTGCCCAGGGCTGGCGGGCCCGCTGAGCTGGGTGCATGGCAGCCTGACCACATCACAGGGCCGGGCTGGGGCTCAGGCTCAGGCTCAGGCACGCTGCCCTCTTTCCCTGCTCACCAGCTCCTCTCTCCTTTACCTGTGCTGGCTCCAGGAAAGCGGTTACAAGCTGGTCCTGAAACTTCCAACAGGCCTGCGCCAAGAAACATCAAAGTATGTGAGTCACTGGTAGTGTTTGATTCTCCTGCCTTTGAATCTAGCATCAGGATCCAAACAGCAGAGAGGCTGGAAAACTAACTGACCCAAAGTGGACACAAACCGACTCACCACCAGAGCTCCTGCCCATCTCCTGCTGGTCTGGAAAGCATGAGGGGCAAGTGGCTCGGGAGAGACTTCGAGCCCCAGCCAGCATGGAGCCTCTGCGTCCACATCTTCTTCGTTTCTTACGAAAGTGAAAAAGGGTGCAGGCCACTCCCAGAGGGCAAGAATGTCTCCACGGAGGAGTCTGATCAGCTCCTGCGCTGGACACCAAGGAACTGGCTACACACAGCTGAAAAGCCAAGGAGAAATTCCCTAACCCCGGGCTGAGGGTTTGAGAGGTGCAGTCACTGTGACAATGGCCCATCACCCCAGAGGAGTCCAGGATGCAGGCCCCACACCCTGCACTGCGCATGGGAGAGACCTCAACTAAACAAAAGCCCCACCTCCAAACACCGCCACACAGGACTCAAAGCTTCACTGTGTGAGGGGGACACAATGCAGCCTGTCACACATGCTTCTCCCTTGACTATCACTTGTCAACTCTGCTTGCTTCACTTACCATAGGAAGAAAGCAGAGCTCAGTGTTACAGTGTGGATGGGGTGGTGCAGGGCACGGGGCCCAGGGACTTCACAATGAGCTGTCTCCCTGTCTTTTACTCTCCATCACTACGTCACTGCATTGCTCAAGCTGGCCTTGAACTTGCTATCTTCCTGCCTCAGCCTCCCAGCCTGCTGGGGTCACAAATGGGTACCACCATGCCCCACCCAGAGCTGGAATTTCAAGCATCCCCCAAAGGTCTGTGTGGTAAAGGGTGGTTCCCCAAAATGGCCCTACTGGGAGGTGGCAGGGCCTCCAGGAAGTTCCCACTGTTCTGGAGAGTCGCTCTGGAAGGGGACTATGGAGCCCCATGTGTCCTTCGTCTCCTTTTCTCCCTCTACACCTCCCTCCTTCCCTCTCTCAGTACTTGGTTCTGCACTGCCATGATATGCTGCCCCACTACACACCCAAAGGCAGCAGGGCCCAGTGACTGTGAAGGAGCTCTGAAACTGAGTGCAAGTGAAGTGAGTATACACTCACTGTCTCCTTTTTACGAACTGATCTGTCAGGGCTATCTTACGGTACCCACACCCAGAGAGGGCCTGATCACTAGGCAAAGCCCTGCTCGGCTCGGGCCTCACAACCAGAGCTCCTGATTATGATTCTCATACTGCCCAAGACTGCAGAGTTATAAAAACTCAACTTTCTGGTTTCTTTCCCCCATGGGATGCCCAGGACGACACTAGGCATAATGGCTTTGCCTGCATCAGCTCATATCTAAAGCCACAGAGCATGTTCTCAAACCAGAGGAAGCCAGCCCTGCCCCTTTCTCTTAGGGGCACTGCGTGGGGAGCACAGGCCTGACAGAGAGTGCTTGTTTCAGCATCCTGTGTGGCTTCATACTGAAGCAGTAGAATGCCTGCTAGCACAGGCAGCTCAAGTGTTGCAGCTCAGAGCTCCGAGCAGCCAGTTCAGGAGAATGGAAGACACACTCTGGAGGTTCAGAGACAAAGCGGGCAGCTTTAGGCTGACACCTGAGCACCAGCCTGGGATCCCTCCACAAAGAGGCCTGTCTTTGGCTCTGCTGAAGCTGGGCTTTTATGCCCTTGTTACAAAAGTTAGGAGTGGAGTTATACCTAATATCATTTCATTGCTAAGGCTCGGCAATTCTATTGGCTACAAGCTTACAAGTGTCATTGGCTAGTACAGTGTACAGGCTATAGCTCCATTTGTTAGAACAATACATAGATTTCCACCTATAACAGAGAAAGAAGCAAGTGCAACAATCCTCTTTAACAACAAAGGCAAACTAGCCCAGTCTTGTAAGGCTCCCAACCTCCATTATAAGAAAAGCTGCAGAGAGCAGGCAGCTCTCCAGTGAATGTAACAATTTATAAAATCAAAAGAGAGGGGGCAGTCTACTTCACAGCCTTCCAAGAGGCAAGCTTGAGCTTTACATGTGTGGAAGGTTTTACAAACTGGGTTTGCCCCTTCATCACACAGCAGGGATGAGCACTGGGCTACTGAAGGTGCACTCCAGGGCCAGGATGTTGGTGGCAAAAATCTTTTAAGTTCAGACTGTGGAGTTGGTTGATAGAGGAGATTCTTTAGAAAGCATTTAAAAGGAGACATTGAGAAATACTAAGGCTCAAATAAGGTCATAAACTATTTCACCAAATCAGCCCAAACATAAGTCCTACTTGAATAGGATAAAGGAAAAAGAGAAAGAAAGAAAAACAACAAGAATCCTGGTGGAGAAGGGGAAATTTCCTGTAGTCTTCCAGGTACTTCAGATCAGAGCACGGGAGAGGAAGCACTGGGGCACTCAAGGGCACAAAGGCCTTCCCACAGCCCTCGCCCTGCCTCCCGCCCTCTGCCCCTCCTGCAGTCTGCCCTGCCCACTGGTTCTCTCTCTCTCTCTCTCTCTCTCTCTCTCTCTCCACCCTCCGAGAGCCACACTGCTTTGTCATCACAGTTCCCAGCCCCTACCCCCACAGGGATAACTACTGTCTAAGATCAAGACAAATAGCCCCTTCCTCTGAAAACCCCTAAAATGAGGCGGTCCCACACATGTGCTCTTCTCCCCTGATCCCCATCCTGCCACTATCAGCGGCCCCCCCACATCTCAGCTGAGAAAGGCTGTGGCTGTGAAGGCCCCTTCAGCCGGGGCTCGCTGAGGACTCCAGCATCCTGAAGCATTTGCAGCTGAGCTGTGCCCCACTCCACGGCGTCGGCACCTCCACAGAGATGGAGCTGGGCATCCTCTGCTCGTGCCTCTCTCCCAAGCCCTGGCTGGTGCTTCACTAATAGTATTTAATCTCCCTCCAAATCCACCGTGAACAAATGAATAAATCACAGCTCAGAAAAAAAAAAAAAAGTACCGTATCATGAACATAAATACAAAACTATTCCCAAAATTCTTGCTCATTTCATTAAACCAAAGTGTTTCTCAACTGATCATCATCCTAATATATTTTGAGTTGAAAATAGAAAGCTTTCTATTTCCATAATAAAACTGACTAGCTGAGTGAGATGGTGCATGCCTGTAATCCCAGAACTGGGGAGGCTGAGGCAGGAGGATTGCAAACTTAAGGTCAGAAAGGGTTACTTAGTGACACTTTGTCTTAAACAGCAACAATCTTGGGACTGGGTATTTAGCTCAAGTGGTATGGTGCCTAACTTGGAAGCACAAGGGCCCAAATTTGATCCCCTATACTGCAAAAAAAAAGTCTTAAAGCAACAATCTAGCTCTACTGACCTTAGACTAGAAAATATAAAGCTTTTTTAAAACTTAGTCATCAGGGCCGGGGATTTAGCTCAGTGGTTCTGGTGCCTGTCTTACAAGTGCAAGGACCAGGGTTTGATTCCCCGGTAACCACATACAATACAATCAGTACCACATACCACAATGCCAGGCATGGTGGCTCATGCCTATAATCCCAGCACTCGGGAGGCAGAGGAAGGAGGACTGCTGTGATAAGAGGCTGAGCTCAGGGCCAGCCTGATCTACAAAGAGAGACCCTGTCTCAAAAAAAAAAAAAAAACTTAGTCATCAATAATATTAAAATTGTAAATTTAGGTGAAAAAACAAGGTCCAAGACTAAAATTTTTGGATCTGCTGTTGTCGTTGTTGTTGTTTTGAGACAAGGTCTTGTTATGTAGTTCAGCCTGGCCTTGAACTCATTATAAGGCCCAGGCGGGCCATAAACTCGAAGCAATCCGCCTGCTTCAGCCTCCTGAGTGCTGGGATCACAAGTTTGCACCACCACGCCCCGCTCTACAATTTTTATGTCAGTGTAGAATGAAATCGCATGAACAAAAGGACTGAATACACTCATGAAGAGCCACAGTGTTACTCTTAGCCAAATCTTCGGCTCTCAGGAGAGAGCACAGACCAGGGTAGAGGTGGGTCCCCCAACATTTACAGCTACATGACCCCATGGGCTAAGCACGGCAGAAGGAATCTGCCACTGGACAAAGGAAGACCTTTCTCATCAAAAATGAGGGGAGACTCCAGGCACTTTGGAAAGGAAAGTGACTTAATGCCCGAACAGGCTGTTCCAAGTGGAAGAGAGAAAAGCACAGTGAGCCGGGGTCCTCAGAAAGGTAAACTTGGAGCCTGTGTGCAGGTCTCTCCTATCCTGGGTCTCATTCATCACAATGAAAAGCATTAGCCACTGGTCCAGGGGCTCCTGAATCTATCATCTACTCCATGGCCCCCCAGATTCCCGGAGAGGAACCAGGGGAAGATGATTTCACTCTCCCCTCAAGCGGTCAAAGCCACCCAAATGTCAATGTGTTAAATTGCAGAGAAAAATGAAACTGCCACTGTCACTTCTGTGCCCGTCGCCCTATGCGGCCCCCGGGAGCTCAATCCCAACCTGTGGCCACCTTCTTGATTTGCCCTGGGCAGTCCACGTCACAAAGACTAGACACGCTCTCAGGTCTGTGATCAGCGTTTTCATTACGGGAGAACTGGGCATGAAGCCAGACCAAAGCGGGAGACAGCGAGGTGAGGGGACTCAGGAGTTAATGCACGATCCGGGCAGGTCTACATGACGAATGGTCTTGTGTGGAGAACAGTGGGAGACAGGATGGAAAAGGAGCTTGAGGTCCCACCAGGGAGGTCCCAAAGGACCAACTAAAAAGAAGATGTCCTTTCTTTAGACAGCTGGATTTAATTTTCAGTAAACATGTTCAGGTTTATAGAAATTATCTTATTTCTCTACAAATAACTATAGGGTACACAGCAAGTGTTTTTAAAAATTATTTTGCTATTATTATTCCAGTGTTAGGGACCAAACCCCCAACCTTCACCCTGAGCTATATCCCCAGACCTTTATATTCTTTAAAACAGTACCAATAAAGATTTCAATTAAAAAAAAAAAAAGGGCCGCCCTAGATTGCTCAGGCTGAGCTCCAATCCTGCTGCTTCAGCCTCCCGCCATGTACCTAAATTACAGGGATGTCCCACCACACCCAGCTGCACTGGCTTTTCTTAGACAAAAATCTTCAGACAGCATTTGTTCCTGAATGGGAGTCAGTCCTAGGCTCAGACGTCCTGCATCAACCAAACATCCTATCTGACTGTTTACTACCAAAGGAGCTCCACTACTATACTTCCCCGTCCTTGCCCCCAGTGGCCCATGAAATGCTCTACACTATTTGTAGCTGAAAGGGAAATCTCTGAGCTCTTTAAAAATAAATGAAATGAAAATGAGATATAATTATGTATGGTTACAACCATAACCATAGGGTTGGTTGGTATAAATGTTGCAATATTTTATTGGTCAGCTTCTGATCTACCACATGAAACATTTTTCAAAAATTTCAAACCCCTCTGCACAGTCCCATTGACTACATAATCATTTTAACCACTGCTCTCAGTAGACAAGAGGAGGTTTCACTGCAGCACCCAGTGGCTAGTGAATAGACTGTTGTCATTTGTTGCGGGGGGAAGGGAATTTCTCATGGACTCTTTTAATATTAGTTCCATGTCATTTTTCTTGCACAAAACATCTCAGTTAACATTAGCTCAACTCACTGGGGCTTCCCACATGAACACAGCAGAGCTCAGAACATACAAGGCAGAGCAGTGAAATGTCCATCAGCTTGAGAAAACTCAATTCCCAAATTGTATCCTTTGGCCCAAGTGGATTTCATTAGCCTGGGATGGTCTTTCAACAGAGAGTATTTGTGCCTCCACACTGTTTACCAAAAAACAGAAAACTAGCTCCATGAGGAGAAAGAAGAAAGACAAGACGGCACAGAGGAAGGGAGGGGGGAGGGTAAACAGAACGAGACCTCCCTCCCTTTTGAGAGCCCACACTATTTCTTGGAGAGTGTACTTCTTAAATTCTCACTAATAAATCCCTTTACGCCTCAAAAGAAAACGAAGAAAGAGAGAGGAAGTTCTCCACAAAAAGCCAGATGCAACTCTCCACATTGGTACAAAGACTGCCTCCTTTCCCGAGCCAGAAGTTTCTGGAAACAGACTCCGCTCTTGCAAATGGAAACTGCTGCCTTCCATAAGTGCACACATGTGCCTGGAGCTACTCAAAAAAAAGATCGTTTCTGGGTTAGCCAGCCCATGTTGTAAGACTAAAGGCTGGATAGAGCCTGCAGGCCTGAAGGGGACATCTGCCCCCAAGAAAAGACCAGACCCGAGCCAGGGTTTCTTGGCCCTGTTTTAATAACAAGTAGAAACCTCAGAGTGTTGGGAGGGAAAAGAAAACAAACAACTGAAAAATCAGCTTTTTCTTTCTTTCTCCTGAGACTTTTCTGAGCTATGAAGGAAAGAACTCATGCATTTCATAAGACCTTTAGAATTTTACACATCCCAATTAATAATTTTAGAAAAAAAATGACTTGCTTGTAATACAGTAACATATTCTTAAGCTAACAATGACATTTTGGAGCTATATAGGTAAGATAGTGGGCTTTTCTCCTATTTTGTTTTGGTGTTTGAGACAGGGTTGGTAAACATGTAACTCAAGCAGGCCTCAAACTTGCTGTGTAGTCCAGGTTAGCCTTGAGCCTCCATCCTCCTGCCTCAGCCTCCTGAGCACTAAGATTACAGGCATCATGCCAAGATACTTCTTGGGCTTCTTTGTTGCTGTTTTTCATGTTGTACACATTCAAATTAGCCCCAAATTTCATATCTAGCAATACTTTACACTGTCTACTTAGACCATATTCATTGAATAAACGTTACCAGGCTTCTGCTATGTGCCAGGCATTATGCTAGAGCCTAGACAAACTCAAGTCCAAACCGGACAACCCTGTCTCAATATAAAAACACTTTTAATTAAAAAAAAAAGTGACACTGTTACCTGCCTTGCAAGCACAAGGTCATCAGTTTAACCCCCAGTGAGAGAGAGAGAGAGAGTGTGAGTGCAGGAGCACTGGGAATATAGCTCAATTCCAAAGCTCTGAATTCAATACCTGACTGTGGAGGAAAATGAAAAACAGGCCAGATGAAAGCACATCTTCTGCCTTCACAAAGCCTACAGTCAAGCAGAGATCAGGTTTTGAGCAATAATCACTCCAACAATTCCTTTTTTTTTTGAGACAGGGTCTTGCCTTGTAGTTCAGCCTGGCCCTGAGCTCAGCCTCGAACTCACATCACAGCAATCCTCCTGCCTCTGCCTCCCAAATGCTGGGATTACAGGCATGGGCCACCACGCCCGGCACTGTGGTGTGTGGTATTGGTTGCTGCTGGGCATGAATCTCCACGCCCAGTATTGTATGTGGTTACCAGGGATTGAACCCGGGTGCTTGAGTTTGCAAGACAGGTGCCGGAGCCATTGAGCTAAATCCCCAGCCCCACACTTTTAAAGCTCTCCTACTGATCTCAAAGGTGGAATCAAGTTGAATCTACTTTAATACGAAGAGGTTAGTACTGCTGCATATTTTTCTGATGGAAGTGGTCTCTCACACTGAGACACCTGGGGAAAAGTGGAGCCCTGCGATCTAGCAGAGGCTCCCGTCTGCACCCATTTCCCATCCCCTCACTATTTCCAGGCAGCTATCACCTCCAGCACAGGGTCTCACTGTGTAGTTCAGGCTGGCCCTGAGCTCACTATATAACCCACTCCAGCCTCAAACTCACGTAACCCTCCTGCCTCTGCCTACCGAGTGCTCGGATTACAGGCGTGAGCCTACCACACCTGGCTTGACCTGAATCTCTTCACCTTAGGGTTCTGCCTGCCTTCTGGACCCACTCTGCCAGCCCATCACCACACCTTGACCTGAGGAGCAGCCTCGGCCTCGGACACCCGGCTCCTCCCCTCCAGAGAGCTCATGCGGGCAGTGGGTTTCCATATTCCCTCCAAACCCCTGAGTGAGAATGGGCTCCAGTTTCCCGTTCTCGTAATTCACTTGTCTAAGCACCCTTTGTGGACTGCCTTCCCTTCCCATCTTTCTTCCTCATTCTGTAGTCGTTTGCTAGAATAATTTCTTTAAAAATATACTTGCCCTCACATTCTTCCTTCAGGATCTGCTTGTACATCATTATAAAATGTATCAATAAAATCAATTACTTAATAAAAAAAAAATAAAGTGCACCTGAGGTTAGAGATTTAGCTCAGTAGCACTGAAGCTGCCTCACAAGTACAAGGTCATGAGTTTGATCCTCAGTTACACCAAAAAAGAAACAAAAAAAAGAAAGAAAGCATACTCGATGCATGTGTGCTGCTTCTCTGTTAAATCAGTCATCATTTAACAGCAAATACTGGGCTCTGGAAAACGGAGCTGGGGAAAAATCAAACGCTTAACCTTTACCTACCGTCATATATATGAATGAAATAAATCAGAACAAAGATACAGTTTAGAAATAACCTTCCCCCCCCAAAAAAAAGTTAAGGAATCTAATAGGAAAGCTACAAACCAAGAGAAAGTATTTGCAAAAGAAGTATCTGACAATAGGCTTATATTTAGGGTTCACTAAGATCTTTCACCGCGCGCATGCGCACATGCAAGCATGCGCTGGGGACTGAACCCAAGGCCTTTACCTTCTTCAGCCCTTTTTATTTTTTTATTCTGAGAGAGGGTCTTGCTAAGTAGCTAAACTGCCCACGCTGGGCTCAAACTTACAGTCCTCCTGCCTCAGCCTCCCAGACTGAAAAGATTATAGGTATATTCCTCTCACCTAGCTTATTTCTTACAAGTTTAAATACGTACTTACCATACAACTTATCATTTACTTTTACTCCCAGATGAATAAAGAAAGTTAAAACATATATCCATACAAATGTCTATATGATGTCCATGACAGAACCAGACCTGTGAACATCAGGACCCAAGAGTAGGGGTGGGGGTCAACAAAACCAGAAGGAACAAACTTTCATGGGTGATGGGTATGTTTTACATCTTGTCTGTCCTGATGGCTACACAAGTGTACATATTCGTCAAAGCTCATCAAATTGTTCTTTTGACCTTGAAGAATTTTATAATATATAAATTGTACCCCTTTTTTTAATTATTATTTTTTGAGACAAGATCTTACTTTGTAGTTCAGGCTGACCCTGAGCTCAGCCTTGAATTTATAGCAATCCTCCTGCCTCCGCCTACCTAGTGCTGGGATTACAGGCGTCAGCTACCACGCCAGGCACTGTGGTATGTGGTACTGATTGCTGGTGGGCATGAGTCTCCACACTCGACATTGCTGTATGTGGTTAGTGGGGGTCAAACCCAGGCCCTTCACTGGAACCACTGAGCTAAATCCCCGGTCCCATTGATTGTATCTTGATAAAGCTAACAAAAATAAAGGAAAAAAATTCCTGCCCAATCATTGCTACCCTTTCTGAAGTCCTCTTTGCTTGTTTTGTTTTCGCAATGGTGAAACCAGGGCTTTGAACTTATCAGGCAAGTACTTTATCACTGAGTTACATCTCCAGCCCCATCTTGTTCTTACTGGGCATCATATTGTTTTTTTTTTTTTTTTCCCCAATTGTCATTCCAACTGTTAACCTTCTGAGCTAAAATGCTGATCCACTGAGGAGAGGAAAATATTGCAGACCGCTGCAGCCCACTTGAGTACAAACAACTTTGGGTTTTTTTAATGCAAATAGAAGCCACTGAAGAACTTGGAAATAGATGAGGTTTAGCTGTGTCCCACTAACCTGGTGGGAAATCTCACACTGACTCCTGCCCCAAACATTTATTAAGCAAACCAGCTAGGTAAGGTGGGGCATACCTATAACCCTAGTGCTTAGGAGACTAAGGCAGGAGGAGTGCCACAACTGCAAGGCCAGCCTGAACTACATAGTGAGACCGTGTCTCAAAAAAAAATTATTTTAATGAAAAGGGCTAAGGATATAGTGCAGTACAAAGATTCTGAATTCAATCACCAGTACAAAAAAAAAGCAAATCAAGACAGTTTTGTTCTCTATGTCCCATGAAGTCCAAGCCCTGTACCCTGTGAAGACCCTTGACTGAAGCCTTTTCAGGAGGATTTATCTGAGACAGAAGCCATTCAGAAACGTGATTCTGTTACTCTCATAGGTGGCACTAGGCAATGAGACATCATCCTAAACCAGTGCCCCGATGTAGGGCCAGCTGGAGAGCAAGTCTCCGGGTCCTCCCGAAGCATGTGGCCACATGCTCTACCAGGCCTTTCTAAATCCTCTGTTCTATCAAAGCAAAATGGATGGGAAATCTTTTTGCTCCCCACAAATCTCAAATAGCTTTAATTCTCCTAACTGACAGCCTGTGTTTGTTATGCCACTATTCACACATTAAAACCTCTTTCTGATGTTCATTCTCAGCAGAGCATTGTATAAGACCAGGATGAGGCTATCCTTAGCATTTAAGTAGTTACCTGAGCTTGCTGATCAGAACAGAGCTGGTTACGCCTTGACTGTGTGTTCTGGCAAAAGTTGCAGCCCTTAGACTAGTTCTTAAATCAAATAGCACAAACTTACTAGTCTCTATGCTAAAGTTTTACAGAGTAAATTAAAACATCTCTTATGGAGAACATACTCTTTCTCCATTTAAATCCTTCATGGATTTTATTTTTGGATTTTGGGGTTGGTTTTTTTTCCCCCTTTGGTTTGTTTTTGAGACAAGGTCTTGCTATGCAGTTCAGTCTGAGCTTGAATTCACTATGCAATGCAAGGTGGCCTTGAACTCAGGAGATCCTCCTGCCTCAGCCTCCCAAGTTCTGAGATTAATTTGTCCACCACCATCCCTGGCTTTTCACTTCTGACAGGTGCTCAATAACCATTAATGAGTATAAACCAAGCAAATTAAGAGTGGAGAACTTTTAAGTAGGAAAGGAAAAATGTGGGGTTTAAAGGAGAGGAGGAGGTAAGGGAAGAAGGAAGGAAAGAAGGCAGAGAGAAGAGGCAGGAGTACTGACTCTTCAAACAGTTGTTTTCCCGTTCCCACAGTGCCCAGAACCCTTCTTGAATATGAAGATATGGACCCTCATCACTGAGTTACGTCTCCCCTTCCAGCCCAGGAAGGCTGAGGGTTAGTGAGTTTTGTTTTTGTTTTTTAACAAATTCAAAAATAAGGAAATCATGCTAACTGTGAAAAAGCTAAGTCACTCTGTGTCAATGAAACTAGGGAATTTCTAGAGTGAGTAATACTTGCCAGAGGCTAATGAACAGCTCCAAACAAGCCCCAGGCATGCACAGAGCTAGCAGCACCTCTAGGTCTTCGGCCTGGTTTCCCAAAGCTCCACACCCTCCCTCCCCAGCACCCTCGGAATCTCCTGCTGTGCTCAGAGGCAGGAAGGGACGCACAGCACCGCTCATCTCAGGCCTCTAAGACCACCTGCCCTCTCACCCACTGGGACTTGAGCATGGCAAGGCACCTGGCAGACACCCTGGAATTCCTGGCCAATGGTTATTCAGGTCCGTGCTGCCTTTATAAACCCCAAGTGCTTTATTTTAAAAGTCAAGAAAAACAAGGATAGAGCATGAGCTAACGAGTAGGTAAAGCATACCTACTGTACCTATCCGTGGTTCCCTTCTCCAGCATTCACCCTCCACCAACAACCCTGTCATATTTAGCGGGGGGCTTCTCAAAACAGGTCCAGAAATGAGGAAATGACACTGCAAAAGGGCTCAACCACTCTGTGTCAATAAATCTACAGAATTTTATTTACACAGTTCTCAACACATCTCCAACCCTTGGCTGGACGGATCCCAAGTGACCAACACCCAGCCACGCAGCACACGGTCCCTGGCACCAGTACAGAGGTCAGGAGAGCCCGTTAGCCAGCTGGCATCACTGGGGTGCAATCAGAGATTTCCCCTGGATGATAGTTTCTCTCTATTCTGAATTTAAAGCTGATAGTGATATGGACCTAGTGTTGTTGCTATCACCACTTAAAGAGGGGCTGGCCAAGAACGAAATTGAGATGGGGGACCCCAATCCTACCACTTGAACACTTGGATAGAACCAGCCTGAAGCAAAGTCCACCCAGAACTGACCAATTAGTCACTCTGGGCATAAGCTAATTTGAAATAGGTTTTCTGTCATCTAAAAGTCATGGACTTTGGCATCATAAAGGTTGAGTTTGCAAGTGGTGCTATCACATTTTGTCAATAGGATCTTGGGCAGTTTACTTGATATCTCAGGACCTAAGGTTCTTGATCTTTAAGATGAGAAAATAACATAGCACCAACTTCACATGGCTTCATAAGGGTTGTTAGGTTCATACAAAATATGATAAATATATATACATATATATGCATGTATATATACATATATACACACATATATACATATATACATATATATACATATATATACGTATATATGTGTGTGCATATATATATATAGAGAGAGAGAGTTATGAATTTTTAAATGTAGCACAGTAAATCCCTCCTCAGAATATTTCCTTTGGCTTCAAATATGTATCATATCATTCTGGCCACTTTTTGAAGCAGCATAAGAAGCCTCTTTCATGAGTGTCTTTAGTTGTGCTGTCATGACAGCCTCAGTGTCTTAAATCTAATCAAAACATTTGCCTTTCAAGGTCATTTTGAGGAAAGCACAGAAGAGAATCAGGTGCAATACACAAAAACAGGCCTTTTTAGGTCCTAAGATCGGACCTTGAAAAGCAGCAACCCAAGAATCAGACATGTATGGCTTGGCCTGCACATTTATTTTGATTTTTTAACTTTAAAAAGTGTCTGAAGGATAAACATCAAGACTTTTCATATGAACTCAGATTGCCAGATCTTCACTGAAATGTCATGCTGTCTGGAAACCGTCAAGCCACAGTTCCCAGCTCTGCCCGCCAGGACTCTCCACGGCCGCTGCCCATCTCTCTTCTCTACATGAACTCTCCCAGAAATCACAGCACCTCCAGGTATCTGTACAAACTGAGCCTGTGATCTCTAACTTTCAGGTAATTTCTGAGACACTGTATAAAGCAAAGTCCAGCAGAATGCTCTAGAACTAACAATAAATCTCAACTCCTGGACATGCAAAATTTGAATAAACAAAATTTCTAGTTGGGTGCCTTTATATCATAGAACAAGAGTGAAACAGACCAATGTGGTTAATTTTAACACAACTACCACAAGCAGTAAATCCAACCATATCGAGTCACAGTAATACATTTAGACTCAACACCATTAGGATTATTAGCCCCTGCCTTAAAAAAAAAAATAATAATAAAAATAAAAAGAAGAACTAATAAACTCCAACCTCAGTGGAAACCAGTTCTTTAACTCAAGTCTACCTATCTATACTATAACTGCAAAATTCCTGGTCTGGATATATCAGGACCAGGCACTGGAACTGAAGCAAATTTCACATTCATGTATGAAACTCTACTAAATAAACTGAAACAAATCATTTTTTTTTCTAAGCTGCAGATTCACTCAAACAATAAAATCTCACTGAAGGGCCAGGGATATAGCTCAGTGTCACCATATCTGCCTGGAGAGCATGAGGCCCTGAGTTCAATTCCCAGCACTGGAAAAAAAAAATCCCACTGAAATGCTGTGAACGATACCTGAACCCATGCTCTCTAAAATGATTAAACCAAGAGCACAGTGCAGTGGCACAGGCCTATAATTACAGTGATGTGGAAGGCCAAAGCAGGAGGATCTAAAATTGGGGTCCAGCCTGCACAACCGAGACCCAGTCTCAAAGTAAAAAAATTTTTTTAAATTTCATTTTGGTTTTCTGAGGTCTCACTATACATTCTAGGCTGGCCCCAAACTCATGGCTATCCTCCAGCTTCAGCCTCCAAAGTGCTAGGATTACAGATGTATACCACCATTCTCAGCTCCTCATAAAAATTTTAAGGGCTGGGGCCGGGGAGTTAGCTCAGTGGTTCTGGCACCTGTCTTGCAAACGCAAGGACCCAGGTTCGATCCCCAGTAACCACATACCATACTGGCTGTGGAGACTCACGCCCAGCAGCAACCAGTACCACATACCACAGTGCCGGGCGTGGTGGCTCACACCTGTAATCCCAGAACTCGGGAGGCAGAGGCAGGAGAATTGCTGTGATGTGAGTTTGAGGTTGAGCTCAGGGCCAGCCTGAACCACAAAACGAGACCCTGTCTCAAAAAAACCTAAAAAAAAAAAAAAATTTAAGGGCTGGGGGTGTATGTGTAACATCCTGGGTTTAAATACAGGAAGGGAGGGAGGAAAGAAAGGAAGGAAGAAGGGAAAAGAGATTGACCAAATCATTAAGATATTAAAACCTGTGTTGTTTTTTGTTTTTTGTTTTGTTTTGAGGCAGAGTCTCAACTATGTAATTCAGAGGGTACTTCCAGTCACAATGTAACCAGCTCAGTCTCAAATTTTCCAGTGATCCTCCTGCCTCAGCTTCCTGAATGCTGGGATTACAAGCCTACACTATTACACCCAGCTCCCAAACCAGTATTTTTTATTTTGCAACTTTTCTGTTAAATATTTTTAAATCCCTTTATACTTTTGTTCTGATTACTAGGCACACCAAAACTGCAGAAAATATAATGTTTCCATTAACTTTTTTTTTTTTTTTTTTTGAGATAGAGTCTCGTTTTGTAGTTCAGGCCAGTCCTGAGCTTACTATGAACATTCCAAGCCTGGAACTCACAGCAATCCTCCTGTCTCAGCCTCCCAAGTGCTAGGATTACAGGCGTGAACCACCACGCCCAACTGGTTGTGGTTACTAGGGATTGAACTCAAGACCTTGCACTTGCCAGGCAGATGCCAGAACTACTAAGCCAGATCCCCAGCCTTCCATTAACTCTTAATTCTGGCATACTCTGCTAACTGCCTACCCTATATCCATCATATCTCATTTGTTTACCAAATCCCAAATTTATTTAGGGAGACAAAGTGCCCAACTTCTTTTCGCTAATATTTCTTGCATAGCCATGTGTCCAAGTTTCAAAGATGAGCCTGAAGTTGGGGAGAACTCCTAGGAAACTTACCACAGACCTTAGACGTGAGGCACTAAGGACGGCAAGACGGGAACAGCAGAGGTGTGCAGTTAAAGAAGGGATTTACTATAACATTCTCTAAAATCCAACAAATACTCATTTAATACCTACAATTAACACTCAGGAAGCAGAGGTCAAAGGACTGTAAATTCAAGGCCAGCGTGGACTACAGAGCAAGATCATGTCTCAAGAAACAAGCAAGTGGGAAGAAAATAACTCCTACACACTACACCTATATAAGGGTCCTGACATTGATAGGCATGGTGGCCCACGCCTATAATCCTAGTACTTGGGAGGCTGAGGCAGGAGCATCACCACATGTCTGAGGACAGCCTGGACTACATGGCCAAGTCCCAGACTCAAAAACCAAAAGAAGGAAGGAAGGAAAAAGAAAAAGATTCTGAAATACTTTAGCCCAACTATTAACTCATAAAGTCTTTGTACTTTAAGAAGCTACTTTCTTCCTCTAAGCTTCTTGTGTAATACCACAAAGTTTGATCAAATTTTTTGTATTTATTAGGACATTTCCTGTATACGATGACAGTACTCAGCATGCAAGGTTGGTGCATTATACACACAACTTAATTCTTTATCCTTCCCCTTCTTCCTTCTGCATCACACTTTGTCAGGTCACTCCCGGTCTCTGATAGTGTGACCCCAGGGTTTCCACAGAGACCCACTCTACCTGGCTGCCGCAAGACATCTGTCCCGTTCTCAGATTCAGTGAATCTACTTACAAGCTCACAGCAGAGCGAGAAATACCCATTCACAACAGATCAGAAAACACAGAGGTGCCAACCCCTGGCAAAGCCTTCATGTTCTTTTAAATTGGGATGAGTTGGCAAGACTTTGGACCCCACACTGAGTCGTTCTGTCCTCTCAGAAGTGTGGAACCAATAACAAGATCACGTATAGATTGAGCAGCCACAGAGATTTTATTCTGGGCCAAGAACAGGAGAACTGGGAGTTAAACTCACAACTTCTTCACTCTTCAAGAGTCAGGACACTATAAAACAATGTTCAAGAAAAATGAGAGGAAAAAATAGGCTTGTAGAGGTATGAAGTTTTCTGGGAATGAGTAGATATTATCTGAGAATTTGATTACCCACCTCAACTCCCTCCTTTTTTGGTGCTTCCCAGTCATCACCATGGCAACTGTCAACTGTCACAGCACAGGGAATGCTGTCATTTAGCATGAGGATGGCTTGTAATGAAGCTAGATGCTGCCTGGGGTCACTCAGCAGCCGCTGTAGATCCAGTTGATCAGCCCTCCCTCCACCAAAAAGGAACCTCTGGCCTACAGAATCCTGTCCTGAAAGATATAGACTAGGACAAGGTAGAAATTTAGGCAAGTAAACAATCAGTACACGATTCAAACAGAATTGTGCTATGGCATGCCTGTAATCCCAGCATTCAAGAGGCAGATGCAGGAATATCACTACAAGTTGGGAAACTGCCTCAGTTATATACTGAGTTCAAGCCAGCCTGAACTGAGTGAAATCTTGTCTCAAAAATAAATATTTTAGGGCCACGGATTTAGCTCAGTGGTTCCAGCGCCTGTCTTACAAGGATAAGGGCCTGAGTTTGATCCCCTGGTAACCACATACAATACTGGGCATGGAGACTCATGCCCAGCAGCAATCAGTACCACAGTGCCTGGCATGGTGGCTCACTCCTGTAATCCCAGCACTCAGGAGGCAGAGGCAGGAGGACTGCTGTGATGCGAGTTTGAGGCTGAGCTCAGGGCCAGCCTGAATTACAAAGCAAGACGCTGTCTCAAAAAAAATAACAGGACACTATAACAACACAGGGCAATGAAGTATGTAACACTGAGCAATAGGAATTATAGGAGCTCTATGATTGCCTCAGTTCATGGTCTTCAGGGTGTTTCCAGGGCCTCCCACGATTTCAGAATATGCACTATTCTTTTTTTTTTTTTTTTTAGGTTTTTTGAGACAGGGTCTCGCTTTGTGGTTCAGGCTGGCACTCAGCTCAGCCTCAAACTCACATCACAATCCTCCTGCCTCTGCCTCCCGAGTGCTGGGATTACAGGCGTGAGCCACCACGCCCGGCACTGTGGTATGTGGTACTGGCTGCTGCTGGGCGTGAGTCTCCACACCTGGTATGGTATGTGGTTACCGAGGATTGAACCCGTGTCCTTGCACTTGCAAGACAGGCGCCGGAACCACTGAGCTAACTCCCCGGCCCAAATATGCACCGTTCTTTAGAACATGCAGAACCTGTGCCAAAATAGTCCCTATTCTGGGCCATAAAACAAGTCTCAGTAAAGAATTCAAGGTTGGGGCCTGGGATTTAGCTCAGCAGTTTCAGCAACTGCCTGGCAAGTGCAAGGTCCCAAGTTCCAATCCTAGTAACCACATATACCAGTGCCAAGTGTGGTGGCTCACATCTCTAATCCCAGCACTCAAGAAGCAGAGGCAGGAGGATTGCAAGGAATTCTAGGATTAAAATGTCTAAACTGGAGGGGAAAAGAAGTTCTCAAACCAACAACCTTACCTTCCTTTTTCCTTTGGAAACTAGAAAAACAGACAAAAATGAAATTCAAAGTAAGTGGTAGTTCTACATGGAACTTTTCCAGAAAACCAAAGAGGTGGGAAAAAATGCTATGAAGTCTACACTCTATCATACCAAATTGAAGACATTATAAGAAAAGAGAACTCCAGAACAATATTCCTCATGAACACTTGAAAGGTTTTGTTTTATTTTTGGTTGAGACAAGGTGTTGCTACATAATTCAGGTTGTTCTTAAATTCACTAGGTAACCCAGGCTGACCTCAAACTCACAGTGATCCTCCTGCCTCATCCTCCCAAGTGTTAGTATTACATGGCATGTGCTATGACATCCAGCTGAAAATCAACTTAGTTCACTATATTAACAAATGAAAAAAAAATTACATAACCAACTTAACACATACTCCCTAAATTTAACAAAGTTTAACTTCCAGTCCGGTTAAAATATTTTCAACAAACTAGGAAGAGATGAGTATTTCTGTAATCTGGCCAGAGATAGCTCTAAAAACCCTGCATCCAACATCATGCTCATGGTGAAAGGCTGATTACTTTCCACAGGGGCAGAACCAGCAGAGGACATTTGCTCTTACTCTGGCCTGTAGGCTCCAGCTCATGCAGTAGGTGCGAAAGTGGACCTATGAGTATCAGGCTGGAAAGCAAGTCAAGCCATCTTCATTCACAGACCATGGCACTGTCTAAGCAGAAAATGCTAAGCAATCTGAAAAAAAGATACTAGAATAAATAAATATACCAAAATTTTACAATAAAACAACAATGTACAAAAACTATTACATTACTATACATTAAAAACAGTTGAAAAAAGGATTTTAAAATATAGTAGCTTTTAAAAAGTATAAAATATGTAGGTGGACATCTGACAAATGAAGTATGAACCCTACATAATGAAGATAACAAAACAATGTATAGAAAACTTAAAGAATACTTACATAAATGCTTTTTTATGTTGGAATATTAAATATTGCTAAGATGTAAATTTTCTCCAGTTTCATCTATCTACATTCCTGAATAGAACTCCAACATTTTTTTGTGTGTGTACTGAGGACTGAACCAAGGAATGTGCACTGAGCTATATCATCTTTTTAAAATGCTTTGAGCTGGGTGTGGTGGCATATGCTTATAGTCCCAGCACTCAGGAGACAGAAGAACTGCTGGGAGTTTGAGGCCAGCCTGGGCCAGGGAGATTTTGTCTCAAAAAAAACCCCAAACAAACAAAAAAAAGATGCTTTGTAGTCCAGGATGGCCTTGAAAATACTATGTACCCAGTCTGGCCTGGAACTCACAAAAATCCACCTGTCTCAGCCTAAGTGCTATGATTACAGGCATGTGCCAGCATCTCTGGTTTAAAGATTTGTATTTATTTGTCTACTTGAAAACTGGAGATTGAACCTGGGGCCAACTGAATTACATCTCAACCTTTTCTTTTTTTTAGGTCTGGTCTCACTCATAGCTATATTAAGAAGGCTGGGTTTTAATTTGCAGTAGTCCTGCCTCAGCCTCCCAGATGGTAAGATTTGCAGGTGTAGGTTATCATGCTGAGCTTCAGCAAGCTATTTATATTATATAATATATTATATATATAGACACACATTAACTTACATTTTATATTGTTTATTTTTATATTAACAATATATGTCTTAAACTGATTCTATAATCATTTTGAAATGCAAAAGATCTGAACCGTCAATTAACTCTGACAGAGACAAACATCCAGAATGTATACAATCTAATTCAGCATAAAGCTACAATCACCAAAAGAGTATAATATTAAATTCAAGATATATACATAAAAAGGAAAGAAAATGGAGAATATAGAAATAAATCCTTGCAAAAATGAAGAAGTAGTCTGATGAAGGAAAATGGTCCATTTTACTAACAATGTTGGCACTGGGCATGTTGTCACATGCTTATAATCCCTGCACTGGGGAGGCTATTTCAAAAAATAAAACAAAACTGAATATTTATATGCAAAAATAATTGAATTTTGACTCATCCCCAACTATATGGGAATATTAACTCAAATTGTTGTGCAAAAGTGGGACAGTTCAATGTTACAGGCAAGTGTTACACCTCTGGGTTACAAGTATAGAAATTTGAAGACACAAGAATCTTAAAGTCATTCAAAGAGATGGAAAAGAACCAAATTTTATGAAGCCAGCTGGCCCAGAGGAGTTTAAGCAGTCTGAATTCTGAGCCCCAAACAAACATGAGAGCAACCTCATATGGAGATCTATGGAGTGCAGGGTGAGCTCACCTAAGTGGGCATGCATGCTCATTGAAGAGGATGGACAGAGTTAACAGAACAGTCTTGAAACATCAGGCAGAAATCTTAGGTAGAAACATTATACAACATGTACATTTACACTGTTTGAACAGAACACTTTGACACCTTTGGGAGGAACGCTGGGCAGCACAAGCAGTTATATTTCTTGAACAGCACAACGTGAGGGGAAGGGAAGGGTAAAGGCCTGCCCTGTTGTTGTTATTTCTTTATCCTTTCCCCCTTTTAATCCCTTTATGTAGGTGTAGCTTCATTGGGCAACATTAGTAGCTACAGGATTATAGTTTAGGTGAACTCTACACAGTGACTGTCTTGTGAGTGCCTGAAATTAATCTAGTAAGAACTCTGTGAGGTGCCTGAACAGATGAGGGCCAAACAGCAGTAGGAAGATGGGGACTAAGGTTTTGAGCGGAGAAGCAAACCACATCATTCAGCCATCCCAGGAGAAACTCCAAAACTCACTGATTTTGAGACTGTTTCTGGGGTTTGGTAGTGCTGTCTAGACTTTTTACCACTTGATGAATGGTCCCCTGATATACTAAAATAGCAACAACACTCTTCTTGAGAAAGATACCAACACACCCCTTTTTCTACCATTAATAAGACTAAGGCACAGCAGTTTTGAAGAGTGACTGTAGCTAAAGAGTCTATCTCTTTTTGTAGGCCTATCATAGAATTAGACACTTCTAAGCTATTGGTTAACTCCTTAGAGAGTGACTAGTAGGTGGCGGATACAGTGGTTATGCCTGTGATTCTGGCTCCAATCCCCAAGGTTATTCCTAAATCTACTATCAGAGGTATGAGTAACAGAGGTTGGCATTGTCAGATGTGAGCCTGGACTAAGATTGAAAAGTCAGTGTCTTCAGAGGCAATGTCTCTCCTGGGGCTAAAATAGACAAGAGTGCAGGATTCTGTTCAGTTATCAAGGAGGCAGAGATAAGAAGATGTCCTCGAGAGTTAGAAAATGCCAGAAGAGGACAGACAGAAATGGTTGTAGACATTACAGCAATGTATGATGGTTCTTTTATTCCTTCCCATGCACTCAATGTGAATGCTAGGCTGTTTCCATAACAGAGGTTGTTTGTCCTGTGTGAGTCTGTTGAGCAGCACCTTTAATTTTGTTTTCCACTGTAAGAGGAACCTGTTTGTATTAGTTAGTAACTACTCTTGTGAGCCTCTGAGATTGGTTAAGAATAGGCAGGTGGAAGGGTTTGAGGCTACTGCAGTTCCCCAGAAGTGCCATAGGTAAGGAAGTTTGCATACCTTACCAGTGCGACTCCACATTGATCAGGTGGGAGGTGTAAGATTAAGGTGAAGTTACAGTCAGAAGGCAACAGATGACCCAGTGCTTTCAGAGGCCTCAACATAGCAGAGGAACAGAAGACCTCTAGAGGAAAGAGTCACTTTATACAGGGGACAGCCTGAAGAAGGAGCTTAACCTCAGTAGAGACAGAACCAAATATAAGTCTATATATTGCGATCTGAATTTTTCTGTAGAAGTCCTCTTTGAATAAAGCAGTGATCTTAGTGGAAAGAGGGCTCTTAAAGTCTATAGTACGATGATAGACTGATGGGGACAATGCTCAAAATTCGGATAAGACAAAGATGACCTCCATGGAGACTAAAGTAACAGAAAGGCATAAGCAGCAGTCCTCTGCAAGACTGGGGTGGGTCTGGTTTAGTAGGACATGGACCAGCTTTAGGATGTTAGAGAGGTAAGGGGGTAGTAGATCTGGGTCATCATGTCCAAGACTGTCACCATAGAGACCAACAGTAACATCAAGTTATTGGTGCTGGCCATTATCAATTAGATCAGGGGGAACAACTTGTCTTTAAAGGAGACAGAGAATACTGTAGATACACCCTACTATAACAATAAAGACAAAGGCTAGGCAACTCCTATGGACAGTTTTCCAGTCTTCTGGGACAACTATACCGAGGCCACAACAAAAATTAAGGTAAGTGGTCTAAGGAGTCCTAGAAAGCAGCGATAACAATAACAGTCTACAAGGCAGTTTAATGTGTCCTGTGAACAGTGTCCTTAGGCTTCAGTGGTGCATAGACAAGTCAGCTTCTGGTGTGACCACAGCAGTGCTATTGCCTATTGGTGATGTCTCTGAGGTCAGGCTGAGTCTCAGGGTCTTCCACCTGAGTTTAATACTGAGGGGATGCTTGGGGTGTAGTCCAGATGCCTGAGACTTCCATGGGGTGGCCTCTTTCACTAAGGTGTGATGGTCCCACAGGGTGATAATCTGTGTCTTTGCCAGCAGTGGGTGTAGCAAGCACAACAGTGTAAGACCCTAGCTATGTAGGTTGGAGGGCTATCTTTTTCCAATCTTTAACTCAAAGTGAACCTCTTAGCTGAAAGGGATATGTTGGATTACTTATAGGAATGGGAATTCTTTCTAAAACAATTTTGTTAATTTGTGAAAAGACTTTTCATACTGTCTATAACTTGAAGGCTACATAATTATCTCCTAGTTGTCAAAGGTCTCCCCTGAAATGTCTAATGATTGGCAGAGGGCTTGCAAACATTATCTCATAGGAGGAATAACTTGAGGGTTCAGGTGTATACCTGACTCTGAGTAGGGACAGAGGCAACACTTCTGGCCACTCTGCTCCTTGTTCGTGAAAATATTTAGCCAAGATGGTTTTAGGGTTCTATTCATGTGTTCTACTTTCCCTGAACTTTGTGGCCTATAGCTGTGTGTAGATTCCATTTAATCTTTGGCATGTCAGAGAGGCCTTGGACAGCTTCAGATGATTAAAGGAGTCCCTACTGGGGGATGACTTCTCTGGGAAGAAGTGGAACAGTGTTTTGGGTTTTTTCTGTTCTGTTTGATTTGAGTTGAAGCCAATCAGTACAGACAAATAGTTACAGGCTATTACCAGTAGGTATTTGTGTCTAAAGCTGGGTTTAATTTCGATAGTCTATTTGTAAGACTTCAAATGGTGATGTTCCCAAATGATGAATTCCTGCAAGTGGCAATGACCTCTTGAAAGGATTTACATTTGTGGCAAACTGTAGCACAGAGTGAAGGAAGTCTTGTAATACAGTAGTTATCTCTTCAAGACATTTCTAGTTTAGTTTTTCCTAGGTGAGTCTTTTCATAACTTTCCAAAACAAAAGGGTAAGTCCTGAGAGACAGGATAAAGATTCTAGTTTCTGAAAGTGAGGAACTGAGAGGGGATGGTGGCCCATGTGGATTGTCACAGACAATGTAGTGGCGATGTCCAAGAGCCAGGGAGTGTCACCACAGCTGGAGGGCCTTTCCTTCCCCAGAGTAGGAATACTCTTCACCAGAATATGGAATCTGTTCAGTCACCAGGAATACAAAGTTATCACTATTGAGTTAGATAATACAGGCAAAATGACTGTATTTTACCAATTTTTATAAAATTATATATTATATATATATTCTAGTTATTATTTTTATAAAGTTATACATACATCCCCTACAATAGGAAGTAATATAAAAAAGATAGTGATTTATAATATGTTTCCTGATGCAGAATGTTGGTGGCCAAGAATCTCTTCATTCTTCCTGGAATACTTACTATACTAGTCCAGAGTTTGTAATAGTTGTGGACAGTACAAACAGGGGATTTATGCAATGAGAGAAGAACTCTACAAAATATTAGCTCCTGAGGACCTAAGGAAAGCTGGCCTGCTGATCTTTGCTAATAAACAAAATGTTAAAGAATGACTGTAGCAGAAATCTCCCAGTCCTTGAAGCTCAATTCTATTAAAGATCACCAGGGGCATATCCACGCTTGCTGTGCTCTTGCTGGTGAGGGATTATGCCAAGGCCTTGAATGGATGATGTCACAGTTTAAGATTAGACAATCTCTACCAATCTCTTCTCACAGACTTTGTACAAAGTGCTAGACTTTATCAGAGAGGTATAAAACTTAATGGTTTAGATATGTTTATAATAAACTGATTTAAACTTCTTGTAATGAAGAAAAATTAAGAGCACCTATTTGAAATAAAGATGAAGTTTAACCTTCTAATTGGCTTTCTCATTAGTTCCTTCCAAAGCATGTTATTAAAGATGTAATTGATATTTTTCTCATAATAAATCCTCTCGGGACATTGTAAAGACTGTGGTAAGTACAAGGGAGAGGAAGACATTTTGTACTTTAAAGAATTCTATTGTTGGTATACCCTCTCTAGTTCAATGTTGTTCTCTTGTCCCGTTGAGTCAAAATACAAATCAGCACCTACTGTTTTGAAATTTAATGCTACTTGCTGGAGATTTAGCTCAGTGGTTCCAGCACCTGCCTTGCAAGCGCAAGGTCCCAAGTTTGATCCTTGGTACCAAAACCAAACCAAACCAAACCAAAAACAGTATGTATGAAATGCTTAAGCCTATATATGTATTGTGTAAATACTTCAAATTCAAGTTAATGACTTTGATTTATGTTCTAGGAAAAGAACAATAACAAAAATTACTATCCTTACAGGTTGTTAGTTAATGAGGTAAGTACTGGTACTGGTGTTAAAGTGTTGTTTTGTAATTTTCTCCTTCATTATCTGTATTGTACTAATCAGTCCCCCTCAAAAAAAAAAAAATCATTGAATTGTTCTTCAAACAAACAAAACAAAGAAATGAAAAAGCTTGACAGAGTATACATATTTTTTTTGGTTGCTTAATAGCACACATGGAAACATAACCCAATTGAGTAGACTGTCAGATTCTTGGCTTGGTGTTACTGATGCACCAACTGCACAATAAAGAATTACTACATTCCTTATGTTGATTTCCTAAACAGCTGAATAAATTGTTAAACCATTAATCAGCTGCTCATATATTGTGACTAAAACTATCCATTTATTTATTTATTTCTCAATTGGTAATTATTATGTGAAACATGTCTATCCAGAGAGATAACATTCTAAAACTATTAAACAATTTACTATTAAACAATTTAGCTACAGTGTTTTAAAGAACTAAATTATATGCCAAGCAATTAAGGTAAATTTGAGAGTATGAGTAAGGCATACTTTCCAAGCAATATTGGTGATTTCTTAATTTGAGAATCTCTTATTTTAGGAATTGGAATAGCTTGAGCATGTTTCTGTAAGTTTTCTTGTATCTTTTCCTTGTATAATGTATCGCTTAATGATATAAAGTGTAATTTTTAATGCTTTTGTGAATTTGATCGAGAAATTGATTGACATGGTATATTATTTAAACTAAGAAATAACGACCCCAAAACACCTTTTATATTTGCATAGTTTTTTAGTTTATCTTTTTTACTATCCTTAAGGAGTTCTTTTCATGATTATAAACAAAAGTAACCTGTTAAAACATATTTTTGGGTACTCTATTCATGTATCTTTCTTGCCCTGAAATTTTGAAGGCTATCGAAATGTTAAAAAAAAATTATTCTTCCCACCAACTTTTTAAATTTCAGTGAAGGTTTTGATAAAGAAAAACAGTACATACAATAAAAGCATTGATGAAATTTTAAAGTTTCTTTCTATAAAATATAAATTACTAAGTATCTAAAGCCACATTAGGCATGGAAGATCAGTATCAACATTAGATTTTTGCATTTTTGTATCATTTTAATGTTCAGATGCAGATAAGACATTGTCAGCACACTTTTACAAAAATAAGCCTTAAACTACTAAGCTTTGTTCCTATGTTCCTGTACTTTTTCAAATCATTACAAGAAATGATTTGTTATGCATTAAAAATTCCCTTAAGGGCCAGGGATTTAGCTCAGTGGTTCTAGTGCCTGTCTTCCAAGCACAAGGACCCGGGTTTGATCCCCGGTAACCACATACAATACTGGGTGTGGAGAGTCACACTCAGCAGCAATCAGTACCAAATACCACAATGCCGGGCGTGGTGGCTCATGCCTGTAATCCCAGGACTCAGGAGGCAAAGGCAGGAGAATTGCTATGATGTGAGTTTGAGGCTGAGCTCAGGGCCAGCCTGAACTACAAAGTGAAAAACCCTGTCTCAAAAAAAAAAAACCTAAAAAAAAAAAAAATTCCCTTAAAACTGACCCTCCGCGCCCCCGCCACGCACAAAAAAAAGAGATTTTGTTATCTGGTCAGGTGTCGAGGCATAACCCCAACCTGAGTACCTTGTTCTTAGGCCCACAGATTTTCTTCTGGCAAACAGCAGCCAGGATTGTTTACTGCCTCGGGATGTGTCAACAGTAGCCCAAGACAATCTTGAGATAAAATTGTATAAATATTCACGTAGGCTTTTCCTTTGGTGAGAAGTTGTTCATCTGTAGACCTGGTTTCCAGATATCTGATAGAACCATCTTTAATACCTGAACGAATGTGAGGACATTGGATCTGTTTTATTTTTTTTAGCTGCCTAGTCAGCCAACTGGTTTCCTTTTGTGATAGTATCGTCCTCTTTGGTGTTCTTGCCAGTGCATAATGGCCACCTTTTTGGGTTCCCAGATTGCATCTAAGAGTTGGAGTGTCTCTTTTTTGTATTTAGTCTCTTTTCTCCCTGTGTTAGGAGTTCTCTTTCTTTGTATACTGCCCCGTGACCACGAACAGAGGCAAAGGCATACTTTAAATCAGTATAAATATCGACTGTCTTTCTTTGAGCCCACCGGAGGGTTCAGATTAGCTCCCAGAGCTCTGCTCTCTATGCCGACCATCCTATAGGAAGGAGACCTGCCTCAATGACATGCCTACAGTAGTGACCATGTTTACAGCTTGCCAGGTGTTCTTCATCTTGTATGAAGTTACTGCTATCAGTGAACAGCGTGGTATCTCATTGAGGCTTTGGCCCTTTGGTGAGGTCACATCAGCTGGAGAATCATGCATCAGTGACTTCTTCACAGTCATATTCTGGTTGGCCCTCTTCAGTAGGCAGAAAGGTGGCTGATTTAAAGTAAGCACGGCTTCTAGGTGATTTTAGGATTTTCACAGAATAGCCCCTGATATTGGGCTATTCTGGTATTTGAAAGCCATTTATTTATACTCTTGATTGTTCACCAGAATCATAAGCTAGGGGGGACTTTTCCCTGAAGGCTTTGTCCGAAGGCCAGTCTGTCTGCCTCCTTGATGATGGTAACAGCTTCTGCCAGGGTACAGAGGCAAGGAGGCTACCTGGTTGCGAGTGTCAAATTCTTTGTACAGGTAGACCACTGCCCTCTGTCAGGCTGCCTCAGTTTGAGTCAGGACTGCTGGGGCCACTTGGTCTTTCTCATGAACAAAGAAATTAAATTATGGCTTATATCTGGTAACCCCAGCACAAGGGTACTGATGACCAACCTTTTTATTTTTTTGAAAGCAGATTCTTGTGCCTCTTTCTATTTTAGAGGCTGGTTTTCTAGTCCAGTGAGAGTGGTATACAGGGACTTAGCATTCTCAGCAAATCCTGGTATCCAAATCCTGCCGAATTTGGTCCCTCTCAGAAACTCATGAATTTTCATATTCTTGGTTGGCCTTAGAAGGAAGTAAAAGATCTGTCTTTTCTCTGGCCCCAGGGATCGGTCCCCCTTACTGATGAATCCCAGGTACAGAACAGGAAGCCAGCATATTTGGGCCTTTTTCCAGGATACTTCGTAGCCAGTATCTATAAGCGACTGGAAAAGGACTAAGGTTCCGTGGCAACATTAGCCTTTGGTTTTACTTGCTAACAGGAAATCATCCATATATTGTAACAGAGTGCAGGTCAGTCTCCCCAGGAAAAGCAGCCAGGTCAACAGCTAAAGCTTCCCTGAACAGTGTGGGAGAATTTTTAAAGCCCTGCAGGAGCTATGTCCAAGAAAATTGTGGGTTTTGTCCAGTGTTAAGGTCTTCCCACTTGAGGGCAAATAGTGTCTGGCTTTGAGGCCAGATTGAAGAAGAAATCTCTGAGATCCAGCCAGATAAACAAGGCTGCCTCAGCAAAAGTAGGCTCAGTAAGGTACACAAGTTAGGCACAACCAGGTGAAGGCTAATTACAGCAGTACTGACAGCTCGGAGGTCTTGCACCACTCAGTAGCCTCCTCCAGGCTTTTTGAGAAGCAGCAGGGAAGCGTTCCAGGAAGACTGACAGCCTTTGAGGATTTTACCTCTCAGAGGCAGTTAATATGCTTTTGAACGCCAAGTCATGCCTCTCGCTCGGGGCATGGCATACCATCTGAGTCTTACAGGAGTGGCTCCTGGTCTGAGGCCTACCATGATTAAGGCCTAATTTTTGGCTAACCTCAGTGGGGATTTTTAAGCCTAAACTACTAGGAAAGGGCTTGAGAAGATCAGGAGAGTTTACTTCTTCAGTCAGTGTTGTGTAGTCTCCATTCTTCTCTGGGGACTGAAGCTGACAAGACAAGGCCCTTTCGACCACTGAGAGTCAAGCTGGCTGGTCCTTCTAACATAAAGTAATTTGGGCTCTGAGATTGATCAATAGGTCTCATCTCAGTGGAGGTATAGGACAATATGGTGGATAGAGGAATTCATGAAACACCCCTCCTACGTGACAGGAAAGGCTGGCAGAAGAGATGAACAGTTTGAAATCCTATGGCTGCCCACAATGGTAACCTTTCTACTGGTGAGGGGTGCCACTGGGCAGTCATAACAGAATGGTTGTCCAAGTCATAGGTTGGTCTACACTGTCTTTTCAACAGTGAGCTCCCAGGGGCCTAAACTTAGGGGGTCTAGGCCCCTGGTCTGTCCTAGTCTGTCCATTTCTGTAAGTCCAATCAGGTTAGGCATTGGAGGCTCAGGCTGGATATGAAAAGCAGCAAGTTGGGAGTTGCTGATAGAGCCTTAGAGATTTTAATTACTGTCTGGAGCTACTGAGATAAGAAGCTTTTGTGCCTGTGCTTTGCTTTGGTTGGGGCATTCATTTTTTCAATGTTTGATTTCTCTGCAATAGGTCCATTGCTCTAGGTACAAGGGAGTTAGTTGTTGATTCCCTCCCTTGTGTAGTGGTTGCAGCCTGGGAATAGCATCTGATTTTCCAAGCCATGAGGAGAGAGAACTTTTGTTTATTTTCTTTTCTACCTATCATGAGCTTCACAGTCTCTGTTAGCAAAGACTTTTGTTGCCACCTCAAGCACCTGCTGGGTGGCATTCATCCCAGTGAATCCCTTGAGCTTTCAGAGTTTGTGGCAGATGTCAAGAGCAGACTAGGTCACAAAAGCAGGACTGACCATGGTATTTTCTAGCCTCTGATGATTCTACACCTCTCTTCAGGGTTGAACAGGGTGAAAAGCAACCGGCAGTGGCCATCCCAAGTGGGTAAACGGGTCTGAAAAACGAAATCCATGAAATCAGTGAGGGCCTGGAGCTTCACAGGGTACGATGGAGTGTGTTGTTTCCAGTTCAGTTCAACTGTGATGAAGGGCTGGTAGCAGAGAGTGGCTCGCCAAGGCTGGACGCTGCCATCACCCAGGACAATAGGCAGACATCAGGTCTCATGGATGGGCGCAGATGAATGGCAGGAGGCTCAGGTGACCAGAGGAGTTTTAGGAGCAGCAATCTCAGCAGTGGGTAAAGAAGCAGACTGGCCAGGGACAGAGCCATCAAGGACTTAGAAATGAATCAGCTGGAGAGATTGGTGGTGCTGAAGATGGACTGGTTGCCTTAGTGGTGACAGGCTGAAAATGGACTAGCAGGTGGGGTTGGTGGCAGGGATTTGAAGGCAGCGGGCTTTCAAGAGTTCAGGAGCTATCAATGGAGGCAGAGGCAGTGGCTCAAAGAGCTAAGATTGTGGCAGAGAATCTTCTGGTGGACCTTGATGAATTGGCTTTGTGGGGGTCTTGGGGAGACTTTGGGCTAGGGAAACCTGGCTCTGTTCCTTCCTACTAACACAGAATCAGGCTCAGGGAAGTCGAGACTAGATAATTAATAGATTTGGCTGGTTCAGAATAGAGCCAGTATGGCATTTCTCCACCAAAAATGCCTCAGTCCTTCCCACAATCCCTTGTGTTCTTGCTAACAGGCAATCAAGCCAACATGGACCCTTTAGCCAAAGACACTCCTCCTTCTTTCCATAATGCTCCACATTTCCTGCCCCCTGATGTCACCACCCCACCATACAGACCCACCAATTAAAGGATAGTATTGTATCTTTCTGCTTCCTGAGACCTATCCCCTCCCCCTCAGCTATATAACATGACCTACACCCCTTGTTCCACACCACTCACCATTGTGAGAATATCCCAGCTGGTTATTGCCCCCTCCCAATAAAGACTGTTATAGATGCCTAGGCCTCAGCACATTTTCTTTTAATTTTTCTATTAGTAATCTGTAACCAGGAGTTGATACAGGGGGGCTGATCAGGTATCCAGGCTTGCCTGTGACTACATTCCAGATTGCTTGGACTGTGAGAACATCTAGAGTCCCATCTGAGGGTTGTTTAATGTTACAAACAGTCTTACGCCTAGAATGTTTTATCTTAATACCATAATCTCCATTGAAGTCTTTCTTAAAATTTAGTAACATACAATCTAAAAAAGTGGGATTACTGTGTGATACCTACAGTGGACATAGTGCCCTTGAATGGTGGCACAACAGAGAATGGAGCCCTTAGAGGAGACCACTTAGATACCCACCTGCCATGTCCCTCAAGGAAGCATACAGTCATCTTGGTTGAAGGTGCACCTGTAACCCTAAGCCTGTTCAGCCTCCTATTACAGAAGATGAGTCACCCATTATGCTGCACGATGTCACCATGGAACCACCAGTTAGGATTCAATCAAAATCCATAGCCAAAGCCACACAGCCACACTGATCAGTCATCACACACAATGAACTGGTTACACTCACTCACACAATCAGTCGTCCTTAGGTTAAAACAGTCCTTCCTCCCTTAGGGAGATCCCTGACTGAAGTCTCTGACCTGAGACTGTGAAAGACGATCAAGCTTCCCTCTGTCCAAGAGGCCAGGCCTGACTGGGTCCCAGGGCTTTACCTTCTCCTGACGTCTTGAGGGGGGTTTAGTCCACCTCTTCTAAATCAAATCAGTAGAAATAAAAGCAGTCATAGGTCACTCTCGCCCAATCAAGAAGGAACTGCCAAACAGGGCAGAGGTACACCATCTTGTTCTTAGTGAGGGCTGCCAGTGGCCACTTTCTCACTGGGAGCCAGCAGCTCAAAGGGCCAAAGTCAGCTCCGTAGTCAGCTCCAAAGTCAGCTTCTCAGTCAGGGGCCTAACATGGGAAAGGGACACAGCTCAGCATGACAGGTGAATATCAAGCTCTGTGATGCAGGTACAGCTAACTGAAGACAAGAGAATCTGACAGTAATTCACAGGTGGAGAAAAAAAACCAATTTTATTCAGCCAGCTGCTAGCCCAGAGGAGTTTAAGCACTCTGAATTCTGAGCCCCAAACAGACATGGGAGCAACCTTATATAAGTGCTATTTACACGTAGTTTAATTTGAGAGGTTTGTTTGGTTTGGTTTGGTTTTTTTGGTATGAGGGAGTGAACTCAGGACCTTGTGCTTGCAAGGCAGGTGCAGTGCCAATGAGCTAAGTCCCCCATCCAGGAACAACCTTAAATAGATCTATGACAGGGGTGAGCTCACCTACGGAGCAAGCATGCTCACTGAAGTGGATGGGCAAAGTTAATAGAACATTCTAAAAAAAAAACCTTAGGTAGAAACATCATGCAACACATACAAACATTTACACTGTCTGAGCAGAACACTTTGATACATTAGACAGGAACACTGCAGCACATTTTATAGCAAAAACAAGAGGAAGCGCTCTCCTGTTATACATTATTTCTTTATCAAAATAAGTCACAGACCTAAACCTAAAACTAGTAACTTCTAGAAGAGAACAAGAGACAATCTTTGAGACCATCATTAGGCAAAGATTTCTTAGAAATATCAAAAGCACAATCAAGAGAAAAAAAATCAGAAAAATTGACTTAATGTTTTCCAAAACACATCTTCAAGAGAATGAACCTCAGACTTAGAGCCAGCATACACAAGTCCTACATTCAACAAAAGATTTATTTTTTGTTGTTGCTGCTGTCATTGTTTTGTTGTGTTTTGTTTTCTGAGACAGGGTCTCACTTTGTAGCCCAAGCTAGCTGGGCACTCACAGCAATCCTCCCGCCTCAGTCTCCTGAGTACTCGAATTACAAGAATGCATCATGATGTCTGGCTCAATAAGGATTTATATCCAAAAGATGTAAAGAAATCTCAAAATTCAATAAGAACATTTTTAAATGGGAAAGAGACATAAAAAAACAATTCTGCAAAGTGGGTGTCTAGATGCAAATAGGCATGTGGCAACTTGCTCATCATCATTAATCATTAAGAAATGCAGGGCTAAGGATTTAGCTCAAGTGGTACCACATCTACCTTGGAAGCACAAGGCCTGAGTCTGATCCCCAGTACCACAAAAAAAAAAAAAAAAAAAAAAGAAGAAGAAAGGAAGGAAGGAAGGAAAGAAAGAGAGAGAGAGAGAGAGAAAGAAAGAAAGGAAGAGAGAGAAAGAAAGAAAGAGAGGTAAATTGCAACTACCATGAGATCCCACACTTACTGGGATATTTGCAGCATAAGTGACCAACCAAATCATATACTGGAAAGGGTGCTGGCCCATGAACTTTCTCATTCACTGCTGGGGTACTGTGAAGTAGTACCACCACTTGGAGAAACTGGCAGTTTCATTAAAAGTAAACATGCAAAGGGGCCGGGGAGTTAGCTCAGTGGTTCCGGCGCCTGTCTTGCAAGCGCAAGG